>LGUA01000426.1:0-17776 GCA_001660665.1 Emergomyces africanus
TAGCGTTAGTATGTTATGGGTCATTGTACCAAAGAAAACGAGCCTGCACGGGGAAGGGGTCAAGCTCTGTTGGTTTAACCTTCCCTGCACCAGCAGCTGCCATCCGCCCCTGTGAGAGCACTTAGCACTGATTATCAAAAACACCCAACATTTCTGAACGGCTGTTTTCCCCCGCAAATTCGCCTGTTCTTCTCTGCTCGGTTATTTGGTACAAGTTCGTAAAACTAGATATATATATTCACCTCACCCAAATTTTGTTATTATTTTCCCATTCATCAACTCAAAAATTTGTTGTGTTGATCGCCTCAACTCATCATCACCTTTTATTTCTTGTATAAGTCCACAACCCAGACATGATGCACAAAATCCCAGCCCTCTCCAATACCTCTCCGCTCTTGGCCAAGCGGGCCATTTCCGTATCTTCTACTACACAGTTAACTCGTAGTTTTGGCGGCTTTGCAGGTTTCAAAGTTCCCAGGGCGCGAAATGAGCCAAATGTACTCGGTCTACCTAAATAACTCTCCCATTAGTTGTGTTATTTTTTTTCGCCCATTGCTAACTTGTTGTCCCTTGTTTATCTAGCCACAATATGTCAAAAATTCACCGGAGCGGCTAGAACTAGAAAACGCTCTGAGGTCTATGCAGCAGAAATTACCTCTTGAGGTCCCAGCTGTCATTGCCGGTAAAAATGTCAGAAGCTTCAGTAGCCCTGCTATACCCAGTTTTTCTTGTTTACTGACCATTCTATCCAGATTAAAGCTGCTACACCATCTCGACAGCCAAACCCTTCAGCGCACGCTGAAACGGTGGCTGAATATTATAATGTTTCAGAAGAGCACGCCAACCAGGCAATCGATGCTGCTCTGAAATGCAAGTCAGAATGGGAACAACTTACTTTTGCAGATAGAGCTTCTATATTCCTCAAGGCTGCTGACCTTGTCGCTGGAAAATATCGCTACGAGATGATGGCTGCCACCATGTTGGGCCAAGGCAAAAATGCTTGGCAGGCTGAGATAGATGCTGCTGCAGAGCTCGCGGATTTCCTACGCTTCAACGTGCAATATGCCGAGGAACTCTATACCCAGCAACCCCAGCACAATGCAAACGGCGTGTGGAATCGGGTGGAATATCGTCCATTAGAAGGTTTTGTCTATGCGATATCACCTTTTAACTTTACTGCCATTGGGGGTAACCTTTGTGCCGCACCTGCGCTTCTTGGTAACGTCGTAGTATGGAAACCATCGCCGTCATCCATGGCTGCCAGCTACCTCATGTATAAAATCTTCCTCGAGGCCGGCCTTCCCTCGAATGTGATTCAGTTCGTGCCAGGTGATGCCGAAATGGTTACAAAGGTTGCACTTGCCCACAAGGAATTCGCAGCTCTCCACTTTACTGGAAGCAGCACTGTTTTCCGCTCGTTATATGGCAAAATAGGACAGGGGGTTGCAAATGGCACCTACCGAAGCTACCCCCGCGTTGTTGGTGAAACCGGTGGCAAAAATTTCCACCTGATCCATTCTTCTGCAGATATTAAAAATGCTGCTATTCACACCGTTCGTGGTGCTTTTGAGTACCAAGGCCAAAAGTGCAGCGCAACTTCTCGCGCCTACGTTCCTCAGTCCCGCTGGGAGGAGTTTAGGTCTTTGCTTGTGAGTGAAACAGCAGCCCTCAAGTCTGGTGCGCCAGAGGATTTTGGCAACTTCATCGGGCCTGTTATCCATGAGGCGTCTTTCAAAAAGCTTGCCGGGGTCATCGATACCGCGAATAATGACTCTGACCTTCATTTGCTCGTTGGCGGTAAATATGATGGCAGCAAGGGCTATTTTATCCAACCTACTATCTATGTCACAAACGATCCCCACCACAAACTCATGTCCACCGAACTCTTTGGCCCCGTACTTGTGGTTTATATTTACGATGATACTAAGGCTCCCGTCGAGGCATTTGAGAAGATCTGCCAGACTATCAATGGTACTTCGGAGTACGGCCTTACTGGATCAATTTTCGCTGTGAGACGGGATGTTATCCGGTATGCTGAAGAAGCGCTTAGGAACACGGCTGGAAACTTTTACATAAATTGCAAATCGACAGGCGCTGTTGTTGGTCAACAACCATTTGGGGGTGCACGACAGAGCGGAACAAACGACAAGGCCGGAAGTTCTGCCATTCTCAGCAGGTTTGTGAGCATGCGGTCGATCAAAGAGGAGTTCTTGCCACTTTCCCAAACCATATATGCTAGCAATGAGGTTTAGTATCTCTTTGAGCATCATATTTTCTCAATCAACTTGGGGCTTGGTTTGAATTGTGAACCATATCAGCAACTTTGGTGAGGAAGTGAGGCGGAGTGAACCCCGAAACATCTACAGATAACACCTATGACTACCGCGAAGTCGGCCGAGAATGATAGAACAGGTCCTGGGAACTGCACCGGCGGCAGCTCGTCAATACATCCCAAGGCGTTTGGACCAAGGGTTGACACTTGATATCCTGTAAATATTCAGGATTTCCTGAAAATAGTTAACAATAAGAACCATTTCTAAAATCAATGCCCATCTTTTAACTTCTTCTTATGATTTTCATGTAGCAGGCCTTGAATAAAATACGAGCTGGGAATCAGGAATTAGATGAAAAAATTTAAAACGGTCATAAAAAAAGGTAACGTGACGAGAGTGGGATTCGAACCCACGCCCCTTTCGAGACCAGAACCTTAATCTGGCGCCTTGGACCGCTCGGCCATCTCGCCTCATTTATTGATAATAATGTTTCTGATTTACTGCGTAGAGAACAAATGATGTCCCTGTGGAATTCACAACAGGATGATGGCTAAACTTCTTATCCGGGTTGGTAAGTGAAGGCATGATTAACTGACAGCATATATCGTTCAAGATACAACTTCGAAAGTTATAAGACTTGTTCTTAGATTTGCTTTTTGAAGTTCATCGCCGGTTTCATACTGCATTCATTTTGCTGTGTGCTATTTGCGGTTCTTCTCGGAAAATGCCTGGAAGTCAAGGCGAGTAATGGGCGTATTCTCTCGCTACTGCAGAAGAATTGTCCTCGGACCAATTTTTATTTATATATTTATTTATTTAAGGCTTCGAGGTAGAAAATAATCGACTTTCTCGCCTTTTCTAATCAGAATGACTTGTTTACTTGCTTTTGGATATTTTATAATAATTTTGTTAATAAAGAGCATTTTTCGCACATGTCTGTGTTTTAATGGATAAAAGCAGAGAGTCACATGTTTTCACACAAATTCATACAAATGCTCTTAAAAATCTCACATATTTGATAGTAGTTTTAATTTTCATTCTCTTTCACTAGTACTAACATCTTCAGACAGTTTTGAAAATCTCAAGAACAGTTTTAGGTAAATTCATTGCAACTAGATTTTCAAGCTGATAGGAAGTTTGTAATAATGTGTTTGATTGAATGAGAATAGAATGCCTATTCTTATTTTTGAAGTTCATTTTTATTACAAAGCACAACACAGTAAACATATAAAGAGCTCTCAATCTGAACTGAAGAGATACATACTATTCATTAATCAATATGTTTGTGATGTATCCGGCCGATCCTCTCGAATATCGGGTCGGCCCGTTATAAAATCTTCGCGAATCTCCGATCCTGATGCTTTTCTTTTCTTCTTAACGTTCTCAATCGTGTTTAGGGGAGGGGTATGATTAGGGTAGTGGGATACAAAGTTTCATTCCTTTCCATAGCTTGTCGCTGGGTAAGTACTAGTTCTTAGGTACTAGTTGTTATGTAGAAGCGAGAGCTTAAAGGATTGTAATAGTCTATTCCTCTAACTACTGTGTGGAGACTAGTAACGATGTAGGTTAGTAAAACACCAACTCCGTATATTATCCCATTTTTCCTATTTTCACTCAGACCACACAGCTTTTTCTACTCATGAATCTGAGGGATTTTGTAACCTTCTTTCACATTTCCTATTTAAGATACTCGGTGGACATTACGGAGTGCAGCGTAATTAATGTATTTAATGCAATATTCCCAGGCAATTGTTGGCGGCTCGGTGGAGCGCAGTGCCAGCTCATGAGCACTCTCGCCATGCTATGATGCAGAATCTCCAGGAATGGGTGCTGCTTCATGCCTATTTTGAGACATAGGGATGCTAAATTTAATGCATTTGGGCCGTTACAAGCCGCAGCAGGATCTCGAAAATTGAACTGTTGTCTTTTTCGGCCCTCTGACTGCCTTGTCTACATAGCTATCTTTGTTGGAGCTCGGACAACAAGACCTGTCATATTTCTTTTTCTTTCTCTCTCTCTCTCTCCCTTCCTTTCTTTTCTTTTTTGTAAATTCCATTTTCACTTAGGCCATATGTAGTCAGAGACAATGACTGCCTATTTATGTTCGGCTATCCTCTAGTTACATTTTCTCCATGGAGGCTTGATATCTCATTCCTGACGGAGAGACTTCACTATACCATTCTGATTTGTTAGTAATTCTGGAGCCTAGAGCGACCGGAGAGTTTTCCCGACAAAATTTACCCTTTACAGGGGGGGGGGGGGTGGATGGCGTAATGGTAAGCGCTGTTAGTGGAATGACTTGGTGTTGAGGCCACCACTGCTGAGACAAGAAGGTAGTGGATTCAAATCCCATTCCTCTCCAAAAGGATACTATCACATTTTGATGGATATTGGGGGTATCCTTTCTTAATTCGTTTCTATTGATAACAACTGTCACTGCAGAGTGGAGCAATGTTCAACACTATGTATATAGTCTAAATGGATTCAGCTGGGGTGAATAAATTTCCGTCTACGGAGAGTACTCCGTACTCGTTAGCAATTTACTGCGGATATTTTCGCTTTTCGGCAACTTTAGTTGGAAAGCTTGTCAGCACACGTACGTACTCCGTACCTACAAATTAGTATGGACAGGAGAATCATTTGCCACCCCACCCACGTCTGGCCGGGAGGACAGCCTGTCTATTGGTCATATCAAGGTGTTGAGGGGCTAGTTCTAGTTTCAACTACTAGTATAAAAATTTAAACTTCTGCCTAGGAGGATTTATATACACCACTGTTTTTACTGCATACACCAAGGCTAAAATGAATTGAGTTTAGCACAGAAATTGATATACTAATTTATGCATAAAAAACCAAATCCATCGCTGTCTGCTGTCTGTCTCAACAATCTGAATAATAATTCCACTGAATATTTTCAAGTTTTCATTAAGTCCTTTGTTGCAATTCTCACTCAAAAAATATTCTTCTGCTGCAAAATTTGTATGTAAATCAATTGGTTCTTCCGAAAATTCATCATCATTTTCATGTTGTTCTCAATCAATTTCTCTGAAAGCTTCTCTGCCACTGCGAGCCCTTCAGCAAGCTTCTTGATAAATCTGAGTTCTTCAGCACGTTTCTCTGAGAGTGAGCCTCTCTGTGAATCTCAGCTCACAGCCTATGAAGCTGAATCTACTCACTGTGACATGATTCAAACTGAATGAATTGAGAGTTCTCTATGAAGAGGAGAGACGACTTCATGCAGTAGGAATAGCAGTAGTGTTTCAAGATGATTAACATACTTTACAATTCAGCTGCAGAGCCTACAGTAGAGAGTGATAGTACTGTATCTATCATCTCAACCGCTCTAGATGGCAAAAGACCTCATTTTACTACTCCCAGGGTCAAATTTCAAAGATTAGGATCGCAGGATATGACCATCTTGTGAGCTGAGTTTAAGCGATATAAATAGACAATTTTTCGAAGAATTTCCTGTTTCAACCGACAATGAAACCTTTTGTATCCGCGATACGCAACAGGCAGAACCAGCAGTTTTGAAGAATTCATGAGAGAATATTTGAGAAGCATACAGAGTACGGAGTAGAGATTGTGTATACAATTTTAACTGTGGAAAGTTTACCGCGCTAAACCTAATTCTTTTCAGCGTCGGTGTATGAAGTAAAAATAGTGGTGTATATAAATTCCTCCGCCTGGCCAGATTGTAAAGCCGTCCCTGAGATAGAATTGATTCGTTTCGGCATTGGACCGCCAGGTCACGGCGCCAGGAAATTCTCAGCACCTGTACGGAGTACTAAATGATCCTCTAATTGGCTTTTTATTTTTTATTTTTCTTCTTCTTTTCTTTTCTTTTCTTTTCTTTTCTTTTTTTCGTGATGAAGATCCTGGTATCGTAGCTGAATAACAAGCGACCTTCTTCGGGGATGAGGGAGAGTTTAATCACTAGTTAGTATTGAGGGAGGAACTTTTTGCAACAAGCTTTAGAGGCCTGCTGGCCCATTTTCTGGGTATATATTCCATGATGAGTGTTAAATTCGCACATAAAAAAGTTTGTTGGCATTCATCCTGTTAACCCTAGCAACCCCATCCCCCATCCCCCACCCCCTTCTAGACAAGGAGTTTCTCCTGTCTGTAGTCGGGCAGCGTATCGGCGATCAATAGGGCATTATTTGCCCCGGTGGATAGATTTTGTCGGTTGATGGCAGTTCTGTATCATAATAGTATTTTTCTGGATTAATAAGAGCAGCCATGTCGTTGCAACAGAAGTATTATTACACACGGGCCATCCTGCTCTGGCTCGTTGTTCTTTTTGGTGCTTTTATGTTTACCATGTGGTTCGGGATGAACTCTGACAAGGACAACATCCACCCGGTCATCACCCAGCTCATCCCCGCCGGCCACTGCACCTGCGAACATTCAACAACCTTCAACTGCTCATCCTGTTTAGTACCTTTTGGTTATCCTATAGGGGCAACACCAGACCTCACACAGTGGAGGTTCCACTATGATCGAGATAAGAGTAATGAGTGCCTCAATAGGAGCCAATGCCGAGCCGCCTTCCCTGGACTCTTTGAGGATGTTAATCGCGCCGAGCAGTTCTGGAACTCCCGAGGAGGGATAACTAGAAAACAGTTGGATAAGATCAACCTGCGAAAGGGTATGGCAAGGGGTATGATATATGCGGGAGAACTTTATGTCATTGAGGCAAGGGCAGCCCAGGACGACCACCGTCGAAAGATTCTCGCAACATTTAGCTCCATTCACCGAGCCCTTTCTGCAGACACCGGCAGCTTGCCAGATATCGAATTCACTTTCTCGGTCGAGGATAAGTTGCAGGATATCATGGGAAGTGGCCAACCCCTGTGGACTTTCGGGAGGAAAGTCAGTGAGGAGTCAGTCTGGTTGATGCCAGATTTTGGTTTTTGGGCGTGGAGAAATCCAAGTGTCGCCATTGGACCTTACAGCGAAGTCGTTGAAAAGATCAAACAACGAGAGGAAGCGACCCCTTGGGCGTCAAAAGAGAAGAAGCTCGTCTGGAGAGGCAATTTACGTTTCGCCCCCAAATTGAGACGAAGGCTGCTGGAAGTTGCGAAAGGTAAACCCTGGGGCGATGTGAAGGAGCTTGTGTGGTCCAGGAAGAACAACTTGATCAGTATGGAAGACCATTGCCGGTATATGTTTGTTGCGCACGTCGAAGGTTTGAAGAACATTAACCCATTTTTTTCTTGGCTCCTAAATTGTCCTCCTATCAAGATATCAAGGGACCGGAAACAAAAGCTGATGGCAACGATTCCCAGGCCGATCTTTTTCCTCATCCCTGAAATATCGACAGGCCTGCCGTTCCGTAATCGTCACCCACAAACTCCAATTCATCCAGCACCACCACTATCTTCTTCAAGCGGAGGGGCCGCTCCAAAACTATGTCGAGGTAGAGCGAGACTTTTCAGACTTGGAGAAGAAGATGGAAGCGCTGTTGCAAGACGAGGAACAAGCGAAAAGAATAGCGGACAACAGTGTCCGAGTGTTCCGCGAACGATATCTCACCAAGGCTGCAGAAGCGTGCTACTGGCGAGAACTGATACATGGGTGGGGAACTTCTTTCTTACGTGAGGAAGCAACGGAAGCGCCGGGCATGGCGCGGGGATCTCGTTACGAATCTTTTATACTCCTAGAAAGTAAGGACATGATGGAATTTTCATATTCACAGATAGAATGAGAGTTGGCGATCTTGTTTCGTTCTTGAAAATAGTACCGAGTACGGAGTATAGTAATAACGATACTTTGCTTTTAATAACCGGTTGTTTTTTTTTTTTGGTTTGTGTTAGTTGCCAGACGGTTAGAAGCTGGCGGCCCGAAAGTCTTAGCCCGAGTAGTGTTGAACGAACCAACTTCGAATATACATACTACATACACACAAAGTACTTAAACGGCAAGATAAAAGAGAAATAACACTGTACAACAGAGAGTCCCCTTCTGGAAGTGGAGTAATATCTCCACATACTTCTATCCACAGAGCTACTATGACCAGGTTGATTTATATGAGATTTCAAGTTTCTTGTAAACGGAGGGCAGTCTTGCCGGTCGGCGGATTTAAGTTTGCTATTTTGCCCTGAGAAAACGCCGATAACGGCAGAGGGTGCGTGGGCAGAATTGACTACTGCGTACCGCTATTTGGTACTAGAGAAGTTGATCAACCAAAGATGTGGAGAGCGACATTATTTTCGCATTAAGTGGAATTCAGGGTAGTATGTACTGTACATATTTTTAGGGCTCTTTACGACTCTTCCTTTTTTGTTTGGAACCCAACTTTTCGATCAACCATCTATAAAAGCGAGTCGCAATTTTGAAGATATTGCCCTCCACCTCGTCCGTTCGATCGGGGCTTTAAAAATGCTGGTCCTGCGAGATTGCGATATCTCTCCCATCCTCAAGGGACTCACGATTCAGGAATGCCAACAGCTCCTTCATTCCTTGTGGAGCGCACTTGCGGCTTATTCCCAGCAGAACTCAAACCATGCGGCTGCTAAATTACTGCACCAGCCATTCGTGAGACCATTGTCACAAATCTACAGCACACAACACTTTTTATGCCAGCTTCCGATACGAGAACGGCAACTGGTATTAAAGTTGTCACTCTTCCAGGAGGTGGTGGTACCGCCAAAGGGTCAATCAATATATTCGACCCTGAGGGAGAATTGCAAGGCGTGCTCAATGCGCAGCAAATTACTGCCTTCAGAACAGCGCTGGCATCTATGATCCCGTTCTTACACCACAGGCTTCCCGAAAGGGCGAATATTGTGGTCTTCGGCGCTGGAAAACAGGCCGAGTGGCATATTCGATTGTCACTACTACTAGCCGCAGCGAAAATCGCGACCATCACTGTTGTGAACCGGAGCCTGGAGACTTTGGGGAAGTTTGACAAAACTCTGGTAGCAGAGCTTCGAGGCCAGTTTCCCCGGATTGCATTTAGCTCCATGTCCAACACGGAGTCAGGCTCCGACCTCAGATTACAGAATATTCTTGCGGCAAGCGATGCTATCTTTTGCTGCACCCCGTCCACTCAACCTCTGTTCCCTGATTCGTATCTACGCCATGGTGACCGAGGTGGGGGCAGGAGCCGATTTATTTCCTTGATTGGATCCTACAAGTCACATATGCAGGAGGTCGACTCCGCGACTCTGCTGTCAGGGAAGATAATTTTGGTAGACTCGAAAGAAGCATCTCTTGAGGAGGGCGGTGAGTTGATCAAAGCGAATGTGCAGAAAGACCAGCTGGTGGAAGTGGGTGAATTACCATTCCCTTTTGATGTGGCTGAGGGAGGTGAGGCGCAACTTTGGGAGGGCAACACTATATTCAAGTGTGTTGGCATGGGAATCATGGACGTTGTTATCGGTAGGGAATTGCTTAAGCTTTCTAGCAGTAAAGGAATTGGTGTCCGAATTGAATCGTTTTAAGCAGGTGGGGATTACGTATGTATGTATTTATATCTATATTTATATATCTATATGTCATCATCTTCACTTCGATCGCAAATGCATTCCTCCTCTTTTAGCACGAATCGTTCGCTGGGTTGCTGTGCCAAGGCTCGGGGTGCCTGTGTGGAGAAAACAAACCCCCCCGGAATTCCAATTACCTAATAGGGTGTGATAGCGGGAATCACGTGACGACCACCCCATGACCACCCTCCATGACAATCCAGTGGGGGATGATGGAATGGGGCGTGGCGGGCAGCGCTGCTTCAGTTTGCCCTTTCTTCACGGCGGAAGACAGATGCGGATACCGGTCTCATCTCTTGTTCGGTCCCATGGTATTCTGTTCAAACTTGTTATTTCCCCTGGTCAATCGTTCAACGTTGTGATAGTGTCGGTTATTCGGCCATGTCCACCAGCGCCCCGGCCCGCGTCCATAAGCGGGCTTATCAGGTAAGAACCTCCGAAACCGGGTTTCCTATGCACTCGTTTTTCCCGTCTTCTCTCCCCCTTAATTATTTGCCTTCAAGATGGACTCTCTCATACCTTTAATAGGCTTGTATTCCCTGTCGCGAACGCAGAGTTCGCTGCGACCTGGGATCTGTAGACTCTCCCCATGAAGGTCCATGTGGAAGATGTCGACGGGAACGTAAATTTTGTCATTTTTCTGCTACAAGAGGGAAAAAGAAGGCTGGGACTGCAACGGGCACCTCTCGACAGACTACTCAACAGCCGGAAGAGGGATACCTGGCTCAGTCCGAGCGAGCTAGTGTCTTCGGAAGTCCTGCTAGTAGCTCGCATGGGAACAACAATATCAGTGATTTTAATTCATCTGCCCACTCCCTTGGAGCACGAGGAGGCAGCGGCAACCAAATCAAAATACCTCAAGATATCATACGGCAAATGACATCCAATGACTCTCGACCACAAACTAGCTCCTCGGGCGGTGAGAAAGCGGTAGCAGCCCTGCTTCGTGACGCTGCCTACACTTCCCATGATGCTCTAAATCTGCTCTGGGAAGCGGGGAGACATAGTGAACGAGAACGGGGAATTCCACCTGGCAACACAACATCTGCCAGGCCTTCCACATCCACCAGTGGCCCCGGGAGACCGTCGTCCCCACCCAGTAAACAAGGTTCTGGGTCCGATGATCCACGCCAGCCATGGTCGAACTTGCGTTTCGTTCGTACGGGTCTCTTTACAGCAGAGGAGGCAATGGAGCTTGTTAGCTATTTCCATGCCTACCTGGCGCCGTTTACGCCTATTTCTTCATCGTCTTTTCAGGATCCATCCATGCATCCAACGTTGCTGGAAGAAGAACCCATTCTTGCCGTTACGATTTTGATGCTTGCTTCCCGGTATATGAAGTTCTCGGGGCCTGGATCAATTTCTAGGTCCTATATGGTTCACGAACGGCTGTGGCAACACCTACAGGGAATGATTTCTCGCATGATATTTGGGCAGGAACAATTCGCCGGGGCCACGCATGATAACGGAGCTTCAACCGATTTTTCCGGACAGGCTGCTGAATCCGCTCTCGCTGGGTCGAACTTTGGAAGCCTTCGCACCTTGGGAACTTGCGAGGCTTTACTACTGCTCTCTGAGTGGCACCCCCGCTCCCTCAATGTTCCCGCAGGCGATGATGGGGATAGCATCATTGTCAAGGATGATGTCCGACGAACGCGGGCGAGCACTGCGGGAATTGGTGGTCGTATTCGGATTGATTGGCTAGAGCCGGTTTGGAGATCGGATCGGATGTGTTGGTCAATGCTAGGGAACGCGCTGGCTCTTGCAGTTGAGCTTGGTATATTTGATGAATATGATAATACAACCATAGGAGCTCGGGAGTCTCGCCGGGACATATGGAACGACCCGTCCTCGAGCCAACGCGCGTATCGCGTACAGCATTTACTGTGGGTATATCTGACGCAGACATCTGGGAGACTAGGTAAGAACTTTTTCTCTCTAACTATCAAATCTGGACAGTCTGCTTACTCTAGTAGGGTGGAAAA
The DNA here is from genome assembly GCA_001660665.1 of Emergomyces africanus. Classification (NCBI taxonomy): domain Eukaryota; kingdom Fungi; phylum Ascomycota; class Eurotiomycetes; order Onygenales; family Ajellomycetaceae; genus Emergomyces; species Emergomyces africanus. Next base: position 11,749 of record LGUA01000426.1, read on the forward strand.
ACTTGACGTCGGTATCCGTGACTCATCATGAGGCTGGTCTAAAGCATGGAGATACCATTCGATGTTGGATAGGAGTTGCCTCCCTCATGAAACGAGGAAATGAGCTTTTGTTTACATCTAGAGAGAGAACAAGGGAGATGGTTCGAAGCGGCGAATATCTTGCTGTTCTTCGCGTGCTTAATCCTTTGCTCAGGGAGTGGCAGATGGAATTTGATAGAGCAAAGCGTACGTTTGATTCACCTTCGTTGTACCTCTTCCGACGTGTGGATCGCGATCTAACCTTGCGTAAAGTGTCAAAACCAATGCGAGCAATACTTGCAATTGAATATGGATATGTTCGAGTCTCTATCAACAGTGTAGCTCTTCAGGCCATTATTGAGCACCGTGGCCGTGGTACTAGTGATGGTACGGATATGCGAGTTTCGTCCGTGCTCAATACCTTCGAAGGAAATAAAGAGTATTTTATGGAAGTGGTTTTCGCTGCAAGGGCGATTTTGCAGGCGGTTGTGGAGGATCTCTTACCTGGCGATCACCTAAGACATGTCCCTATAAGAACTTATTCGAGGATCCTAGCAGGAGCTATGTTCTGTCTGAAGGTATGTTTAAAAATCAGCACACCACCGTACCGTGAATTTGGAAGCCCCCCTCCATTTTTCTTTCTTTTTTTCTTCTCTCTTTTGTCTTCTTCTCTTTAGTTTGTTTATAAAAACTAACCTCAATTGGTGCAGGCATCTGCGCTCGGAGATAAGGATGAAGAAACTGTGGTATCGCTGGATTTAGTTGAGCGTACAGCAGAGGCACTTTGTACATGTGTAGTAGATGACGTCCACCTGAGCAACCGTTTCGGTGAACTGCTCACCGCGCTAGCGTCTAGTCTTCGGAATCGTGTAATGCGTACCACTGGAAATCAGTATTTTTTTCGAAGTGGGAATATGACCCCCGGTAATATACCATCGCAACGCCCTCAATTCGAGTATGGAGCGACATCTGATAGTCCTACCACCGCTAGCAGGAACCCTTTCGATCCTCCTATCAGCTCAGCTAACATGGAGCCCATTGTGACGCCCAAGCCAGATTACAGCATGCACAGCTCTTCAAGTGTCTCTGCAGCAACGAGCGAACCAAGTGGTTATCTGCCGATGCACCCGACAAATGGAGCTTTTGACCAAAGCTCTTTCCATCAGGATCCTCTAATGAGCTTTGCTGGCTTAGGCCCCAATCAACTTGGGTGGTCGGGTGGACAGGATTTCTTTGACATGCTGGGTCCTTTATTGGATGTCCAGTATGAGCAATATCGATAAAAACGACCAACTTATTATCACCAGCAAGATACTCAAGGTGTGGATGGATTACCAGCGCGACACGAACGCCTTTGCCTACTGTCTTGACACCGGATAACTTGACCCGAGATTTGGAAAACTAGTTTGTACACCCCCATCGCTGTACGTTGAGACCTGTCCCTTTTTTTCCCCGACTCATACAAACCTGTATATTACTAACACCACGCCTACGACTTAGGAAACAAATCCTTCTTTCATGAATCAAAGGAAGCTATCTTTAGGTTTAAGAGCGCGAGAAGGTTTCAGTCAACATCCATTCTTAGAAACGGACTGACTCATTGGGTAGAATGGACAAACTTCTTGCAATACTCGGATTCCAGACGCAGTCTAGTTTTGAAAGTTGATGCTGTGTGCCGGAATACTCTTGGCCTTGGATGCACACTTTTGTGCTTTCCTGACGGTACGAAGTGCGCGAAGCTGACCCTGGGCTTGTATGAAGCGTTTACCGAAGGAGGCCTTCCCTATCCCCTAGCTTTCAATGCCGTGCTCACTAATCCCTCAAAAGTAGGGCGATTCTCATATCTAACATTTACGATACCATATTATCAATCCAATAGATATCTATTGACCTGCCCTCACTGGCATCTCTTTTTGTTCTTTATTTCAGCTCACCAAGTCCTCTCTATTTCCTCATTTTGTTCTGCGGCAAACAAATATTTTTACGACATACCTTCCGTGTTACCGAGGAATCAATGGCGCCTACTCTGACAACGACCCGATGTCGCCCATATTGATGCCAAACGGACCATCCCATATGGAACATGTGCATTCTTCTCGAGGAATTTTGAAAAAAGCTATCATCTTAACTTCTGCCGTTTTAATGTAGATAGCGCTGGCGGGATTCCGAGCTCGTAGGATCAAAGTCTGCTGAGCTGCATTTGATTAAAATCAAGTATGAAGGGTTGTGAACGGAAGCAATCTCAGGTTGCATTGTAGCATACTCCATAGTTTTCGAAAGAATATCTACAGATACTCAGGTTTAATGAAAGTTAACCTATCTTATCTTCTTCTCAGCTTTTCTTGCTTCTCTGACTCGAATTTAGACTTACGTAATTCGTACTTCATAACCGATTATTACGAGGTATCGGGGGTCTGGGTTAGGTGGGTTATAACCCGACCCCCCCAGATAACCCAGATATCCAGGATATTTGAGGGGGTTCAGTCACTGAAATTATCTTGATGATTATGGCTTGATGATACTGTATTATATGACAGATACAGTCAGATGATCAATGATGATCTCTCACTTAAAACTTAATAATAATGATAAAATGATCTATATTTTCAGAAATATCTTTATACTTATTCATTTTACATGCATTGTACACATCTTCATGATAACATGTTCAATGAATAAAAAATAACAATCAGTATTATATAGTAATTATATATAGAGTTTACAAATAATTAGAAAAGAATGAAATATTATTCAAATAAAATAATGTTTATATAAAATAAATTAAAGAAGAAATAATGATTTAAAGTATTATTTTTAAATAACTTTGTAATATAGATAGAACACAGAATATAAAAAAGAAATAAAATAATTAATACACTATTTTTATTTATTTATTATATATAAAAAGTTTATTATTTTTTTTTTCTTTTTTTTTTCTTTTTTCTTTTTTCTTTTTTCATCTATCTCAGCCTCCATTCTTCCCCTTCTCAAACAACATACTAGTACTACTATATGGAGTATTACATACATCCATATGAACATATTTAAACCAGAAGAAATACAATAAAATATAATAAAATAAGCGTCCAAAAATACAACTCTCCTTCAGGTCGGAACTATGTCTGATGATGAGGAGTACTACGATGATGATTTCGATGCCGATTGGATGTGGTTCGATGACGGCGAGAGAGAGCTTGCGGTCAGTCTCCCATTCAAATCTACCTCCTGGTGGTTTCCCCCTCCCCCTCCCCCTTCCCCCTATACTCCCACTCTGGCAAATCATTAGATATTACAAAATATTACACACAAATGTTGTAGTGTAGTAGTTTCATCAAGCTGAGACCTCTCGCCAATTCCCCTGTTTCGGGATGGGGATTACTTTCTTCTTCGATAGGACGATCTAGCAGAAGGCACAATGCATTCACCAGTTTACATGGACCAGGGAGCTTATGATGTCGTCGACAGCGCCTCTGACTGGGACTACTACACGGACGAGTACTTCGATGACGACTTATCTGTGGTGCGCAAGCATAGCCTTGCAGCTACGACGTCCCCAAAAGGCACAGGTGGAAAGAAGATGGGGAGCAACAAAGAGAAACCAGGGGAGCAACAGCGCCGCAGCGGCAATGATAATAATGTCAATAATAACAATAAGGACAACTCCAATTCCTTTTGCCGCATCCTTTATCGATCTTCTGGTTACCTGGTTGATCAGAGTGAGCTCTATGAACCCGGCCAAGGGGAGAAGGTGGCGCTGCTCAAGAATTGGCGCGAGATATTCAAGGATTCGCAGCCGAAAAGGGACCATAGGCTTCAAAAGTCGGCTTCTGCTTCTTCGCCTTCATCTCCACCTTCTCCTTCTTCTCGTCTCTCAAAGTCCGTCGCTGGTCGCAAACAGCTAGGTCGCCCGAGGAAGATGGAGAAGCAGAATGAGGCTGTTAAAATTGGCAAGGTTGATGATATGCCGGTAATTCACAGCGAGGGGGTTAGTGAGGAGGGATCGAAGTTTGCAGAAGGAAGAGGGGGCGGTTGTGGTAGTGGCGGTGGCGGCGAAGATGATGGTGGTGGTGGAAGATATCTAACCCCGCCTCCTTCATTCCTCTCCTCATCCCAGCATGAGATTTATGAGAAAACACGGAAGAAAACCGCTACGCCTCCCAGCAGTGGTGTCAATGATAAAGATCATAATAGGCACTCTAGATCACATCTCAGATCCGTCATGTCATTTTCAACGCCGGAAGATCCTCCAGACCCCACTTCGGACCCCACTTCAAACAGGAGGACTTCGTCGCCGTCGTCATCAATCACCACATCCAAGAGGCGTTCTGGCGGTCGTCCCTCCGATACCACCATCACCACCACATCCACCTCCAAAACAACACGACCCTCAACCTCAATCATGAAAAATGGGGAGCAGGGGCAATTTAGCAGTTCGCCCCAAGGTGGCTACGAAGCCGATATTGCCGATAATACAACCCCCCCAATCGGAAAGGGCAATAATTCACCCCCCGCTCATCGTCAGAGTCAGAGTCGGAAGCGAAAAGCGTCCAGCCCTGTAGACAACAGCGGTGGAAATCAGGAAGGGAAGAATAGATCGAAACGAGCTGCGACGAGGCGGAAGGTAGAAAATAACGACCGTGATGACTCGTATAATAATGCTACCGGGAGCAAGGCTAAGACTCAGGAGGTACCACCGGCCACGACTACAACAAATACCACACGACGGACTTTGAGGAAGAGGAAGAAGGGCTAGTTAGGAGTATTTTTAAAGCAACCAAATGCGAATAATTATTGGTTGATGATGTTTAGGATATGTTGATGGGTCAGAATTTCCCTTTGTCCCTTTTTCCCTCTTATTATTTTTTTAACAGACTGCTTCTTTGATTTGTGTCCTTGTCCGCCCGCCATGCATTACAAGATATGCAGAGAGTCACGTTTTACTCAGTTGGCTGCATGTTACTTTTTTGCTTTAAATACTAGTAGTTGTTACGCAGTAAGTAACTAGTTGCTAAATAAATAGTAGTAAAACCAATATCCACTGGTTAGTCTCCTTTTTGATTGCCAGCCGAGTGGAATCCACCTTAAACCGCCCGCCCTTTTATTGCCGAGTCACGGGGTTTCTGTCTCGGCTAACCTTCCCTCCGCCATTTTTCTGCCGCGCTCGCTGGGAGTGGATGCGGCGCTTTCCGTCGGCAAAACAACCGTCAACTCATCAACAGCTACTACCTAATTTTGTTATCATTTTTGCTCTAACTTTGAACCTACATGATATATCTTCATCCATATGATGCAACTGTCCACAGCCGCCTCTCCTCACTGTAATTTGTTCTTATAGTAGTTAATTTCAACCACGTATCCCCCGGGGTGGCCGGTTTTTTGTCGAAGTTCCCTGTTCTCATTCGTACGGGCCATTGACTTCAAGTTCGTTCGAGGCGACAAGCTCGAATGTCTTTCATCTCTCGACTCCCCACCACCACCTCCCGCCTGGGATCAAGGGCAGCTGTTCTCAAACCGACAGCAGCAGCAATTCGAGCCAATTCCTCATTGTCGGGTGGACCCGAAAACAAAGCGCTCAATTCCATCCTCATCGCCAATCGCGGCGAGATCGCGCTGTGAGTTGAAATATCCTAGAAATTTCCGAGCCCACAACCGGATCGATCCCACGATATTTTATTTTATTTTGTTTTATTTATTTTAATTAATTATATTTTATAGACGAGTAGGACGAACAGCTTCACAGCACGGCATTCGAGTAACGACTCTCTACACGGACCCTGACTCGCGGGCCCAACATGCTTTGAGCTCGCCTTTCTCATTCAACCTGGGCGAAACCTCAGCGTACCTCGATGGGGATCGCATAATTGAGATTGCGAAGAAGGAGGGTTGCCAAGGCATACATCCGGGTTATGGTTTTGTGAGCAATTAATTTTCCCATTATATGCATATTTCTTTTCTTTTCTCTTTGTTGCTCCCCATCTTCTTTCCACCTGTGCCTTTTGGGGACGTCGTA
>LGUA01000427.1:0-17745 GCA_001660665.1 Emergomyces africanus
CCCAGGAGAATTCCGCGAGCTCCTTTCATTTTGGGATGGCGGGGCACGTGCGGAGAGGGGGAAGGCTAAAGCGGAGATCATTGCCTTAATTTTAATCTTTGAATAAAAGATTCCGGTAGATTATGAGGGTCCTCAACAGAGACCATCCTAAATTTCAAGTTAGCCAGACAATCAGAAATCAGATGTGTTTTACAAGAGGAACAAAACGCCAACCTTCCGGCCTTTTGGACGTACTTGTCTAACTCTTCATCGTCAACGGAAACGATATCGCGCGCTTTCAATTTCGTCGACTTAGTCCAAGGAAGAGGTGGCATCGCGGGCGAGTTGCTGTGGCATGAATGCAATAGATTGGAAGCGTAGCAATAAGACCCTCGTGTATGTTCACGAGAGGTCAGGGGCCGGTATTTATTTACCCTTGAGGGAGGGCGTGCTTATGGCATGAATGGCCAACACCAACAGTGACACAGACGGTGCATCTGGTCCGGCTTTGACTGCCGCTGACTGGGACAATGAGCAGCCAAACGAAGGGGCTTGCCGGACTAATCTATATACAAGGTTCAATCAACATCAGCCTTGCTGGGTGTGCATTGCTTTGTTCCCAGCTCAGAGCCTTGCTGAGTTCGTTTCCGCCTTCATCAAGACTCGCAAACCCCACTTGTAGGGTTGAACAAAGCTGCATTTTGATAATGGAAGACCGAAACTTGGTAGCTGAGTTGTTTCCCGTTTCATAGCTGACAACACCGGTCAAGTGCAATAGAACACCCCTATTAACGTTTCAACGGCATGGCCCTGTCAAACTCAAAGAGGAACCAGAACCAAGTCGCCAGAGCCGGGAGTCATCGCTGGAGAGTGAAAATAACAAATGTGAGAGTTCCCAACTCTTTCTACACCCAGGGATTGCAGTTGACATTGAAACAATGGGTTCAAAGAAGACAAGGGCATTTGCCTTGGAAGAGATAAAAGCAAATGTGGCATTTTTCTACTAGACCTAGTATGGAGGAAAGATCCCACCATGTCGCAGCGGGAGGTTGCGTAGGGGGAAGACGGCGCGGGCTGGGCGGACGGCACTGATCCTCTACACGACGAATCCAGCCACGGAACAACCCAAATGAAGAGGACGTCTCTGAGTTTTAATTTTTACATGTCATTTGAATGGTTGTTTAACACATATTTTTCTTATACTATGACAATTGCCTACAGCTGTGAATGACTAGATAGAAAAACATTCAAACCTTTTTGTTTTCGCGGGTATTTTCCTCATTAAAAACTTCGACTGGATTTTAATAATTAAAAAAAAAGTGTTATAAGCACTGTTCTTAAAGCATTTTTTGAATCAGCTAACGCGGCAATGTGTTCTACTGAATCTTAAAACCCGTTGAAAGATGTAATTACTTGATTGATTTATCTAAGAAAAAGTGAGACTCGAGCTCTGCCCAAAAGTAGAAAAAAGAAGCGAAAGAGAGAGAGAGAAATCTACGTGAAAATGTGTAAATGGATGATAGATACGTTCTCTTTCTTTTCTACTCTGTCCCCTTCTTTCTTCTAGTTGTCAGATCAGTCATTGGTTCTTAGTGTTGTTCTTTCTGTACAAGTACATGTTTTAGGTTTTTTATGTAATTGAGAGAAAATATGTCAAACAACAAAATATATACAGAACCGAGGTGCTGCCAAAAGTTGCAAGAAAAAAAAAAAGGAAATGGTACCAAGAACATTTTGAACAAAAATACATTATACAAATAAATAAAATAAGTAGTCTAAAGAGTAGAAAACAAAAAGAAAAGAAGAGAAAAGAAAAATTCCAGGGGATATACGCTCCATATATGCCGTGGGGGAGAAATTGAAGGCAAGAAATGACAAAGAAAAGAAAAAGAGGAAAAAAAGAAAAACCCCCATGTAAAACAAAATGCAACACATGTATCACCCTCCCCGCCTAATCAACGCCCAGCAGCAGACCCAGATCCAGCTGTCATCGCCAACCCCGCCGCGGCAGCTCCCACCGCCGCCGAAACAGGCGTAACAGACCTCGTCGACGTCGAAGACATCGCCGCCACCGCCGCTGAACTCCTATTATGTGCCATATGCGCTTTAACAAGATGGCCTGCCGCCAGCGCACTGCACAGCGAAAGTTCACCAGCCAGCACCGCCGCGCCGACGATGCGGGCGAGCCGGCGCGCATTGTCGCCTGGGTTTGTCGGGTGCGCGCCACGCACGCCGAGGAGCTCGAGCATCGCGGATTGGGCTTCGAGGATTGTGCCACCGCCTATTGTGCCGACTTCGATGGAAGGCATGGATACGCTTATTTGGAGGTTGCCGTTTAGGCTGGGGTTGGTTTTGTTAGTAAAATAAATAAATGAAAACCTTTTTTTCTTTTCTTTTTTAAGGGGGTAGAGGGGAAAGGGGACTAACTTTTTCATCATGGTGATACAGTTACTACTCTCGACATTCTGCGCCGGATCCTGGCCCGTCGCGAGGAAGAGGGCCGTGACGATATTAGACGCATGCGCGTTGAACCCGCCAATGCTCCCCGCCATCGCACTCCCAACGAGATTCTTACTGATGTTCAGTTCGACAAGTGCGTCCACGTCGCTCTTCAGCACGCTTCGCACCACATCACCAGGAATTATCGCCTCCGCCACAACCGCCTTTCCCCGTCCGTCAATCCAATTAATAGCGGCGGGTTTCTTATCGGTACAATAGTTCCCAGAGACGGAGATCGTATCCATATCATCAAACCCAGCTTCGTTGGACATGACCTGCAGCGCCTTCTCGACGCCTTTGGAAATCATGTTCATGCCCATCGCGTCGCCCGTAGTGGTCTTGAAGCGGATGTAGAGGTTCGTTCCCGCCATTGCGGTTTTCATCGACTGTAGGCGCGCGAAGCGGCTGGTGGAGTTGAAGGCATTTTTCATGACGGTCTGGCCTTCTTCGGAGTCCAACCAGACTTTGGCGGCACCAGCCCGGGCGAGGGTTGGAAACGCGACGCAGGGTCCGCGGGTCATGCCGTCGCCGGTGATGACGGTAACGGCGCCGCCTCCGGCGTTGATGGCCTTGCAGCCACGACTTGTGCTGGCGACAAGGACACCTTCAGTTGTAGCCATGGGGATGAAGTAGCTTTGGCCGTCGATGGTCAATGGCCCAGCTAGGCCTAGGGGAAGAGGCAGGTAGCCGATGACGTTTTCACAGCAGGCGCCGTGGACGAGGGTGTAGTTGTAGTCCTGATACGGTACTCTGGAGCTTTCAAGAGAGCTGGTCAAATAAGCCGTCTGGGGGTTTCTAGCGATAGCAGCTCTCCTAATCTTCACAGCTCTCGTTAGCGCATCAATACGCGGAATACTTGGATCCTCCATGGTTTTCTCGAGAGCATAGCCGGGTATTTTCCCGCGTAGAGAAAGGTCAATTAATTCCTCATCCGTCAAAAAGGGGGCCATCTTCTCCTTGAGCAGCTTCTCACACTCCTCCCGCGATCGAAGGGTACCATTCGCCTTAACCTCTTGTTTCCTCTGCTCCTTTTCATGATCAATCTCAGGTTCCTTCGCAATCTCATTAACGGGTTCCGGCTCCTTGATACTCCACCGCGCAGCGTTAAACAAATATCCGTTAAGAATGACACTAAACGTCAAAGCAGCGATGATCCACTTGCTGATGATCGGATCATCAAGACTCTTCAGTAAACTCTCGATAACTTTGCCCCCGACAGCATCCAAAAACTGATCCGTATATTCAATGTCGAAAATACCACCTTCTTCCACCTCAGCGTAGTGCACGGAGGGGTACTCAAGGTTATACTTAATAGGCGCTAGCACCGTAACAACAGTTTCTTGCTGCTTACTCTTCGCAGAAACATAAATCGAATCCAAGCCATTCTCAGCAACTTTAAACGGGTCAATCGGGGCCGGTGAGAGCACATTGGATATTTTCGACAGTGCCGGAAAAAGCAGTCCATCCCCACGATTTCGGAATGGGAGTGTGCACAGATTGAACACATTAACAAGCACGAACCCGCCCACCATCAGGATCTTAAACTTGGGCACGCTGCTCGCCTTGACCTTTTTGCCAAATACCCCATTGGTATTTCCTCCTTTGGCTTCTCCATTCGCACCAGTTCCCTCAGGGCTCATGCGGGGCCAGTCGTTGCTAGCAGCCACATTTTCTGCGACGGTGCGGTTGATCCCGTCCTCTTCCAAGGCCTTTCGGAGAGCAACATGTCGCTTAATCCGGTTTATCTCTAGCTTTATGCATAGTATGGTGGTGTAGAAGGTGAATAACAAAACGCAATCGAAGAACAGTATCCAGGCAGCGAGGAAGCAGAACTGTCGTAGTCCACCTTGAACGCCAGACGCGGCACCAGCAACTAAGATCGCAATCTCGATGCAGTAGTCGCGCACGATTTCAAAGCCCTTAGCTTTGATGGCAAATTGGATGGCGTCTTGGATGGAGCTTGGCGAGGAGACGGTAGTTGAGCCGGGCTGCCTAGGAGGAGCCTGGCGACGAGTATCCAAGGAAGCTGACAGGACAGCCTTGGTCAGGATGATGGGCTTCTCGAATCCGATCGTAACCACCAAGAAGGGGAGCCCTTCCGATAAAAGGACCATGTTGATGGGAACACCGAGTTTAGTCGTGACAAGGAGGCCAAAGAGAAAGGCAAAAACACCAGAAAAGAGCACAGTGGCCGCGAGCCAAAATTTGGAGCCGAGACGTCTCATTGAGAGGAACAGGGACACGAATGTTAGATGCATCGATATGTACCCGAGAACCATAATAATTATATCCACGGTTTCCGCGTGCTACACAAGGAAGGGACATTAACATTAATACCCATGTCTCCAGTTTTATCCAAGGAAAAAAAAGGAAAGGGGGGGGGGGGGGGGAGGGGAGAAATCCAAAAAAAATAAGGAATTGGATTGTCCATTCCACGCAGCAATCAAGAGCTCAGCAAAAGCGAACCCACCTTCAAAAGGTCAACAAACGAATTCCAAGCATCCGTGAACCAAATCCGCAATGCACGGCGTGATCCAGAACTCGAGCTGCGCGTAGCTTTCATGATCCATTTCTTCTGCTCTGCGCCATCCTTGGCATCTTTCGAGGTTGGTATTTCCTGAGCTGCTCTCAGGAACTCTGATATCTGCTCGTATGGCACTGCGAATGCTAGGGACGAATCGTGCGATATTGGGGAGAGCAAATTGGGTGTATGTGGGATTGGTTCGGCGGAGCAGTTAGAAGGGATTGCGACGTTGTTGGCTGCGGGTGGTACTTGTGGGGAACGGGAGGACGAATCCGGGAAGACGAAGGTTGTGAGTGCTAGGTGCTGTACGTTCTGCAACGCTCAAAATAAAACAAAAATCAGTCAGCGAAATTTTCATTTAATAATATTGTGTGGTCATTGAAGAAAAAAGGGGAAAAGGGGGTGTCTGTATCTACATATGGATGGATGGATGATTTGCATACATTCGTATCCTCCAGATGCGCAGCATTATCAACCTGCCACCTCCACCCGGTAGCATCTCCCAACCGCAGATTCCTGGCCCCTTTCAACAATGGCTCAACATCCAGCTGCCCCGGGCCTGCGCCCACGTCTCTCACAGCATCAAACAAGCTCCCCTCAAGTAGTCCGACATATGTCGTACTCGCCAGCAACGCGATGACCACAATGGTATGGATGGGATGTAGACAAGCTCTGCGAGACACAGCTTGCAGCGCCTTAGTCAAGCGGCGATTAAGCCATCCGACCTCTGCAGAATCGGCCTCGTTGACGTTGCGGAAGCGTTGGGGGATTAACCAGGAGCCCCTCATGGTGTTCTTTCTTCACTTGACTTTTTGTTTGTGTTGTTTCCTTCTTCCGAACTCGAGAAATAAAATTTTTGGTTTTCCTTTCTTCTTCTTCTTTTTTTTTTTCCCCAATTTATTTTGCCGAAACCAATACTATCACCCGGTTTCCCAATCGTGTATGCGTTAAGGGGGGGGAGAGGGCGGCTTCAATCGAGAGGCGGACGGAAACCAAAAAAATAAAAAGGGGCTATCTAACCATCACCACCGCAGACATTGGATGAAATTGATTCAGAGAGACGGGATGAAAAGGGCGAATCTAAAAGCGAAAGTGATAGATATAGTACTGAATCCTAGTCAAGGAAGTAAGGTGTTAAACGAGAGTTATTTTTTTTAATCTTCATTCAGTTTTATTTTTTCCTATCGCAGCTAGCTGCTAACGCGGGTTTTGGGGTTTTGAGGGAATTATTACCTAGGTACAACTTCAACGCAAAACGATGGATGACAACCTTTCTTAAAGCTGCGACAAATCATAAGCAAACTCCTAGAACGCGGGGGAAATGGTCCACAGGTATCGGTATTTGCGAAAAGAGCGAGAGAAAAAGATTAAGAATAAGAATTGCGGGCGAGGAGATTTTGCACCGCGCAAGCCAACGTAAGCTCGTCAGAAGGAGACGCTATGAGCCACAATGGACGAGAAGGAGGAATTGATCAACGTGGAGGTAAAAAAAAGGTTGAAGTTCCTCCTGGCTAGAGTGGCATGGCCAGAGTAAGAGGGGAGACAGAGGGAGAGATGTGAAATAGTGAGAAGAGAGAGGGATGGAGACAAGAGCGAGGGAGAATAACTTCCGGCACTTTGTGGCGAGTTGAAGATCCGCTTGCCGGGGGGGGGGAGAGGTTTGTTTGGCTAAATATTTTCTTCTTTTTTGGCTTTGGGACTATGAGTTTATTTAAGTATTCTAGTTACGGAGCAGCTCCAGTCAGAAATGGCAAGGAGCAGCACTGAGTACTCCGTATATGCGACAAATATACGCAGTAGAGGTACGGGAGATGTATATTTTAATTAGGGTAGTTTATGATTGTTGAGTTGAAGAGATTTTTTCTTTTTTTCTCGCGTTCTTTCTTTCTTTTTTCTTTTTTGCCGTTGGCTGCTGGCTATACTCTGTACTGCGAGGTTACTTTTCCCACCCATAATTCCCCTTTCGAGCGCTCTGCACTTTGGATGGGGCTTGGCTGCTTGGACCCCCGAGATCGAGGACCCAGAGAGCTTGGTTAGGGGGCTGCAAACTAGGACCTAGCTTAACTAGCCCTTAACTAAGCTCTTAACTAATTGGCCGTACATAGAGAGTGGCCACTCTGTGCCCCGTTACCCCAAAGGACTTGGGGGCTTTCTTCACCGCCACCAGCACGCTAGACTCCTTCAGGTAGATTTTGATTGACCGGGGCCGGATTTATAATTGTTCCGGGGTACCACCACCCCTGACACACCAGTACTGTTGACAGACAACTTGACACAAACAGGACAAGGAACAGGGCATACAAACAACTAGGCTTGCTTGGAATCAAACATGAAAGAAAAAAATGTTGGCCTGAGCTGAAAATAGGCATTTTATCATCTTGTACAACATTTTCTCCGTAGATGTTTTATTTTTTAACTTTTTTTGCTTCAGCATTCAATTGCTTTGTTTCTCCGTCTTAACTTTGCTTCCCACCCATTCAACTCATTCAACCCCATACCCCATTCAGAGTCTTACGTTGCATCCTATGACTACTAGTACTGTTATTGTTAATATTTAGTATTATCATCCTTGATATTATTACTTTTCTTATTGTTATTGCCCACATATTACATCATAAATACCCCCAACCTGCTTTTTTACATCGCATGGCGTGGGCCATGGAAATTGTACTAGTAGTACGGAGTAGTTACAATTGATGATGCCATTTACTAGCATGGCGGCTCTCGCCTCCAACCAAATACAGTTTTTCACATACATACATGTACAGAATACTCCGTACCGTGCATGATATGCACAAGCTATGTGCTTCCCGTGTCCCCCGAGAATCCAACTCCATCGAATCGGGAATTTTGAAGAACCATCTTCTCCCACCTCCCCCGCAGCACCGGGCCTGACGCAACAGTCAGACGCATTGGGATGGCGGGGTTCATTTTCTAGTCTAGAAATCTGCAGGACCCCTCTCTGTCTAACCTGATTCCACAAACTGGTAGTGGGCATCTTTCTCGCTCCTTTCTCTTCTCATACCTGTGGTGGAAAAGACAAAAAAACACATTTCTGAGGACACGTCATAGCCCAGCTAGCTACCTTTCGATGCCGTCTCTCCCAATATATTATTCGTGCTGACGTCTTAGCAGGAATCAGCTTGAGACCCCGGGATGAAGAAGGATAGGGGTCAGATCGCAACGAGCGAGTTGATGAGCAGATGGGTTAGATGAAGGAGGGAGATTGGTGAAAATTAAAAATATAGAGAATTGAGAATACCGACTAGTTTTTTATTATTTTTAGGTAGAAATACATATTTACTACACGAAGAACTGAGAACCACATTTACAGCGTGTCGAAAAGGCATCAACCACGCGGACACCTCTTTCCCAGACACACAATGAATCCTCAAATCTTCATAGGCTTGAGAGGGAAATATCAATGAAAATGTAGATTGAACACCAGGTACCAGTCTCTCTCGCCCATAGAGAGTCTCAAGGCAGAATAACTGCAGATTAAGAGCTCATTTTTAAACAAGTGACACAGCAGGCACACCATTCAACCTCCCAGGCTTGCATCCTTCTCATAGAAAACACTTCTGTGTGTCAGGCTGTGTTGTAGAGTGCCTTCGGGGTCAGCTAGCTGACTGTGCAGGCAATCACAGGCAATAGCCGCTCTTGTTACCCGGCAGTCTTCGACCGTTTCAAGGGGGAAACTGGGCAACACATGGCAGAAGGTGTGGAAGAAACTCTACCTGCGCACACTGGTCTAGATGTGGCTCCAGCAGCTCCCCGAAGCCGTCTCGTCCCTGGAACCGGAACAAAACAGGTACACGTAGCACCCGCGTAGGAGGCAGTGACGCAGGGCCGTCAGATCTGAATCCAACTTCAGCAAACCTACAGAACAGCACGAAAAAGTACTATCAGCTAATTCCAGGTGCAGCAATACCTTCAGGGACTTCCTTGTGATGGCAGTTCAACGTATCCTGTCTGAAGGGTGGGGAGAAAGGCACCGTGTGTCTCCCCGGTGAAGAAACCCGAGAGTTAGACTACGCTTTGAGACCCTCCATCTTCCAGAGTCAAGAGTCCTATTATTTATATATGGGCTGGGAGAGCTCTAGCACAATTTGAGCAATCTCAGAGAAGGCAATATTCGAAATCTTGACTCGGAAATATCTGAATTCAGGCTTGGGTGTCACCACAGAAGGATCTCGGAGATATTTAGAAAGAAAAGTGCCCTCAATGACAATTATAACAACCTTTGTAAGGGCTGTAAACTCATTTTTCTGTTTCAAGAACAGTTGGGTCAGGGATAAATGCGATGCTGAACAATGACGGCCATCACCACGAGCTCGTCATGAAAAATCCTTAGATTGAGCGCTCACGCGGGTTTTCAACTTATCGAGAATCCTTTTCAAAGTAGCCGCTATGGCAGCCCACCCTACTCGGCCTTTGTGTGACCAGCACTTCACGGCCGAGCCATTCCGCACTAGCAGCTAGCAACCCAAGTTGCGAGAAAGATTCCCTAATACAGTCAAATTTTCTATTTGTACTATATATTGCCCGTATAGAGATGGGAACGGCGTAACCTTTTTTTTCTTTCACTCTTCACCCAGCTGCAAAGTGTAGACGCCGGGGGGGACTGTTCATATCGAGGTACAGTACATACATAGAACAGCACACAGAATGGGAACTTGAGAGAAAAGACTGGAAGCTTTGTTTCTAACCCCTCCCCCCCCCCGGGCATCAGTTAGAACGGTATTACTGACTGGACTGAGAGAGCTTTGCCTGTGTTAGAGTTTAAAAATATGGGAAGTGGTAAAAATGAAAGTTGAACAGGCTATTTTGTCATGTTCTAGACTATATTCAGCCAGATCAGGCTTCTGCGTAGATATGGGTGCTGGGTATATATGCATTGACGTACTGTATGTACATACAGTCTATATAATTTCAGATCCCATATGAGGGTTAAAATATAAAAAAGTGCTAGCAGTGATCTCGGTATCCTCGCGATATTCGAAGGCATATTTTACTGGGTTGGAACCTCCTCCCTTTTGGCTTGAAATAAAAAAAAGAAAAAGAAAAAGAAAAAAAAAGAAGAAAAAAAGAAAAGAAATCTTATCACTTTCAAAGCTAGTACTGCTAATGTACCGAGCATAATTCGTACTTTGTACGGAGTACTCTGGACAGAGTACCACTTGAATATGAGTACTCCATATTTGCGATGTCGATTTTTCTTGAGCCTGTTTCATCTTGATCCTGCCCACTCATGTCGTGTGGGTGGCGATTCGCCCAACCAGGGGTTGTTTGTTTCAGCAAGCTGGATGGGGCCAGTCGGCGTCGCTCCTGGTCCAGCAGCTGTGCGGGCTTGGAACAACACCAAAACATGCTCCTTTTTTCCTGTAGAATCCATCCATCTCGCCCTTCGCGTCGTTCCTCAACGCTGGGCAGCAATGGCAAATTACAGAGAGAAATAGGGGCCAAATATATGGTATTTCCTCTCTATCTAATTCTATTCTTCCCTTGTTCAACCTGCTGGAAGGGTTATTCTGGGCAGCCGCCTCGTTCCCTGGCTATGGTCGGCCTTGGATGTTTACAAGCATCTATTTTCGCCGTACGCGCCACATTCTCCGTCGAAGAACTACCTTAAGCACGAGAGATTGCGAGCGCGAAGTGAGGGAACGGTAACTCCCTGGAGGGGAGGACGAGGTACCATATTTTTTTACCAATGTATCATGTTACGTACAGTGGATCCCGTCCTCCCTCACCTCCCGCCCACCAATCACCCACACTCACTGCGACCCAAAATCTATATTATTATCACTATTATATATATCCTCACAAACGTTGTGGAATGACAGCCATGAGGCGCGTTGGATATATATATATACATCTCGGGCGGCTCGCGAAATAAGTCCCAGATATCCATGGCCTGGGCAAGCGTTTGAAACATCTTTTTTTGCCCTGCGAGAGACTCTTCCCCGCCCTCACCCCCGTTTGCTAACATTGTAACTTTTCATGTCTGGCCGGTAGCTGCCCATTGGTAATCTATTGGCTGAGATCTCTTCTTGCTTGATGAAGCTTCTACATACTACTGGGGGAAGGGCGGTTTTTGCCCCGTTCTATTGAGTAAATCGTCGATGAAAGCCATCAGGACTATCATAGAGTCGTCGCCCTGTGGAAACGGGGGGGAAGGTTTAGTATTTTGCTATTTGTATCGGACATATATCTTCTGCCCAGCGAGTATTTTTGGATACTCTTTTCTTCCCTTTTCCATTTTTTTCCTTCTATCTCGTTGTCCCCTGTCTTTTGGATATTTCTTTTCCTGATTATTTCTTAAATACGCGCCCTGGTGTCTCTACCGGGTGGACAAGTGGGCGACAAAGCATGACAATGAATGCCATTGTCAACTAACGCTATTCTTTATATAACCAGCCCATATAAGCCTAGGGAACTTCCCTCACTGTATGTGAATGAATGAATATCATTCTTCAATGTTTTAGCTTTTTAATTTCTTTCTTCACATCATTATTTCATTCACATTTACAATTCCAAATGAGTTGCTGCACATTGTCATCCTATTCATTGATTGAATATTGAATATGTTTATGGTAAGTTCCTGATTTCACCCTCATCAGATTATATTTTGCCCCTCGCACTCGCACAGGCCCCTCACGTCCCTTCTATCCCAAAAGAATGTTGATGATATTCTCGTTCTTCTTCTGCTGCTGCTTGTGTGCCAACCGCTTGCCTGAAATGTCCATTTCGCTCCTTTCAGTTCTGCTGACACTCGTGGAAGCATCCACATATATCCCATGACATCGCTGGCCGTGTCTTCCTTCTATCATCATCAAATACAATAACAACAAGACCAACATCTTCAAGAACAACATCTTTGCCGCCTACATTTAAGTCTACTGATTTTACTACCTCCATCACTCTATCTGCGTCCTCATTTTTCGCCTATCAACTGAAAAACTCTCCACAAAACCACGATCGACATGCGCAAGTTACGACCGTTCCTGGTTTTGATGGCCAATGTACTTTATCTCTTCCCAATTGTTGCCGGACATAGTTGGGTTGATGAGCTCACGGTCATCGCAAAAAACGGAACCTTCACTGGGGCTCCTGGCTATCCACGCGGTTATGTTTCCCGTGACAAGTCAGGCTTCTCAGACCTCATGATGCAATATCTATTACCGTTACCCCCTGGCAGCCGTACAAACCAGCCGCCTCCGGGGCCACCTAAGATCTTGCCAACTGACAATATCTGCAAGGACACTCAAACGAAACAAGTTCAAACGGATGGAAAACCGCGGTTAAAGGCTCCACCTGGGTCCCCCATCGCCCTGAGATATCAGGAGAACGGCCATGTCACGCTACCATCGAATACGCCGGGAAAACCAGACAACCGCGGCACGGTATATGTATACGGCACGACAGATCCCAAGCCTGATGACAAGTTCATTTCAATCCACAAAGTTTGGAATAAGGATGGCACTGGCGGCGATCGTAGGGGGATGCTGCTTTCGGTGCAAGATTATGATGATGGCAGATGCTATCAAATAAACGACCAGAATATTTCAATGGAACGTCAAAAAGAGTTTCCACATACAGCTACTGCACCGCAGGGACAAAATCTGTGGTGCCAGCATGACTTAGCCCTACCCAAGAATGTCCCTGAAGGGAAACCCTATACATTGTACTGGGTATGGGACTGGCCAACGATCCCTGACGAAAAAAAGGGCATTGCGGCCTTGGACGAAGTATATACCACTTGCATCGATGTCGACATCACACCCACGAGCAAACTTAAGCTGGCTGCTAAAGTGGTACCCCCTACGTTACAATTCGCTGAAGGCCAAGATTTGGGTTTTGCTGCGATACCCTCCCAATTCGAGAACCTGAGGGCTCCGACGATTCCTGACGATTCGGGCTCGAATTCTCCGCCATCACCACCTCCACCTTTGTCACCTTCGCAGCAGCCTTCCCACGCCAGTGAAAAACGACCTGCTACTCCAACTCCAACTCCATCTCCGAATTCGTCGCCACCGGCATCGGAACCAGATTCGAAGCCCGAGCCGTTGGGTAATGTTTGTGTTTGTGGGCATCCTTCGTCTCCTGCTACAGGTGAGTAATAACGCACGGCATGACCGTAATTCCAATTTCACCGTTAATTTTTACCTTCCTGTTATACACGCTAGCTTGAAGTTTTCTTGTCATGCTTTCCCCCTTCTACCTTAATCATTACTATTTCCAATTTCTCTCTCATGACACGACACTCTAACCATACCCACTACGAACCGCAGCACCCCAATCACCAGACATATCCCCTTCAGATACCCCACTCGCCATCATTCCTTTATTTCCCTCCGCTCCCGTATCGGAATTTACCCCTGTTCCAAGCCCGATAGTGTCCCCTGATCTGGCCTCCACCGACAACAATGGCGGGAATGTATTTACCATCTTCCCAGGAACTTTGACTTTCCTTACACAGAATGACCCTGTCACACCCAGCCCCACACCTACAGCACCCCTTGAGCAGCCTCCTACGAACCCAGCCAGCATTACAAAACCAGCCACACCCGACACCTTGCCCTCCCCTGGAGAAGATACACCCCCCAGTCCTTCAAGATTTCCTATATTCCTTACCATACTAGGTTCTTCTACAGCAACTGCAGTCACGGCTATTACCCCATCAGCAGTGTCGGGTGATATTGTAACACCCAGCCCACCCTCACGCCCGAATCAACCCCTACTCCCGGGAATGGCGGTGGAGCCATTTTCGTTCCAGTGTCTCTTGACGCGGAGGGAAATCTGATTGACCCTTCCCCAAACATCACAGAATTCCTCACACCCCAAGAGACTGCCACAGTTTCCACGACGTCTACCATTGTAGATTGCATGACGGAAGAATCCACAAAATCCCCTCAACCAACAGAAACCAAGCCCCCCGCCATCAACCCATTACCAGCCAACCTTCCCAGTGATAGCACTGTGTCTAATTCGCGTTCTAATGTATTACCAACTGTAACAGAATCCCCGGCCTCCACCAAACTCGATTTTATCATATCTACAGTTACCGTAACGGCTATTAAAACTGTTTACCCTACAACACCACCTGATGCCCCTACTGCGCAGGCGCAGGCACAATCCCAGGAAAAAGAGCAAACAGCTCCTACAGTTACCCTCCAATCATCTGGTTTTGCAGTATCGACTCGACCATTGTCATCTCCCAGAGAGCCTTTGCCTTCGCCTTCATCTCCGGCAGCTGGACTTGCACCAGATGACGTACCATCGTCTTCAGACTACATCTCCGACGGTGGTGACTCCATCGCTAGTTCATCTCCGCCACTGGAATCAACTCCATCCAGCTCCCGTAAAAGAAGGGGGGGTTTCGGGTGCTAAGTTCCCGCTTTCGACGGAATTTAGCTGAAATTCGCGTGAATGTTGAAATTTGATGGGATGTACGATGATGATGTGTACTACCTGTCGATAGTGTGGTGATAAATACGTGGTATATATATAGAACTCTCCTTACTCTACGGAAAAATACTCGTTTTACATGTTCAAACCTGTCCTATCTATTTTGACGTATACGGGTTTCCTTTTATTACTTGGGATTTGGCTCAATTTTATTTTATTTTTTTGGGTGCCACATGGAGCAACCTTTTGCCTCCTTTTTTTTATATTTTCTTTCTAGACCTAGTTTTCTTTTCTCTTCTCCACCCCCGATTCTTGAGACGAACGCCCTACCTTTGTTTTCGGCCCTTCTTTACCCCGCTTGATTCCCCCCACGCGGCTGTGGAATAGGAGAAGAGCGAGCAAGGGAGTAGGACAATGAGGGCAGAACTTGAAGACCAAGAAGAGGAGGAGGATAGGAGGAGTAGGATAACTTATTTTGGATGACTCAGGGGTTTTGCTAGGTTTTGAAGAGTTTGTCGTCTTTTTGCATATTAACATGTATCATCTTTGCATAGGATTTGGTGTACTTCTTACATTGGTGGCGGCTGTGTCCATTTTCAGATTTTTTGATATTTTTTCAATTGCTATGTTTGTTGGTTTCTGGCTCTCATTTTTATCTATTTTATTGGTGTGGCTGTGAATGGTTGTTCTTTTGTTGCTGGCCGTTTCTTGATCTGTGATCTCAAATGGTCTTCTGTGTACTTTTCTGTCAACTGACAGTATCGGGTCGTCTTCCCTTTTTTGTTTGCAATATCGTGGTCTTGCAATTTACTCTTCCAGCTTGACACTTGATTCCCTTTCTTGCTCTTTATCTTTGGCGTATTTGACGAATGCGGTGCACCAGGGGGTGTATATATAGTAGTACTATTCTACATCTTGTTGAAACATTTTTCAGTCTGGAGTTTTAGGGAAAGAAGCATAAAAAGGTGTATGTTGAAAAAAAGTAATTACCTCCAGGGTGCGGCCAATCAGAGTGGCTCTTTTTCGACGCCATTTTAAGCGCATTTCTTGACACATGACACATGCTGCTTTTACCATTTGGCGTTATGGCTCGTGGTCACGTGGTCTATATTCTGCATTCACTGTATCTTCTCACCTAGCTAGCTCTTCTTCTTTCTCGGGCAATCAAGGTTTTCGGTCACCTCAACAAATCACATACACCACCCAGTCTCAGTCAAGATTGGGAGGTGTTGCGATAAAAAATACTTTAATACCAGAATCTCCAAATACCTTTATTCCCTACTTGCTAAGTACAAGCCAGATATTTCAATTACGATCTTTGGGCCTACTCAAAATAAGGCATGGCATCTCACTACGAGAACCCTTCGGCTGCGGCTATAGACTCTATTCGCATGTGGTACACATAAATAGCTGTATCTGGTTTCAGTGGACTTGTTATTGACTAGTCTATCTATCATGAACTTATTGAAGTACTGATGCCTGCACCCGCCATGTTCAGATAAACATTTATTTGATACTAACATGTCAATTCAATCAGTATCTAGGGTATGTATGTTTCTCTTTATCCGAAACCAATTCGTTCTCGGCTGTGCTTATCACTCCGTCAAAAGCTCTATCATGTCGGACAGAGAGTGGCCACCGTGGTATTTCTTTCTGGCACTTAGTATGAATTCAAACGGGATGGTTTGCCCGGCTCAACGGATAGCACTGATGGCGAGCAGAAGACCACGGCAAGGATATGCACAAAGCTAGCTTCATGGGGTAATCTAGAATACCTGGATCACGAGTCTCTGAAGCGACATCACCAAAAAAAAATCAGTCAGTAATGAGCAAAACAGCTTTGAATTGCAGGAGTCAAAAATTATCTTGTGATCTCTTCCACTCAACTGAGATGGGGTCCACGGTACTCTCTACTGGGCTAAAGAAGCAAGGTCCCTCAGAGTGTATATTTTTGGCATGGTGACAAGCGGATGTCAGAGACTTTCAGTAGACACTTTCTCTGTTCCCTTCTTTCTTCATCGGGGCGGATCCTGGAGGCATATCGGACTTATGCTATCACAATACATTTCTAAGGGGACGGCCTGGCTTGGATACCCTGCCCTGTGACTTGCTAGTGCATGCCGCCCATGCACGCGTTAGAATCGAAGTGGTAAATAAGTGGACTAGGTTGCAGTGAAACATTCTGACCGATTACACGCAACCATGAATTTAGAGAAGCAAGAATAGAGGCTGGTTTGATAAAATGTGAGAGAGGATGGAAAATAGGATGAAGAATGAGGAATGAAAGAAGAAAGAAACGAAGGGAGAATGATAGACAGTTTTTATTTTGGCTAGTATTTCTTAACAGGAAACTACTCTTTAGGAGCTAGATAATGCAGGAGCTGTTTATATGTATCTTTTGGCTGTGATAACTGAAGAAAGCCCCTGGCAGGAGGGAGGAGGTGACTCTCATTTAGCAACTCTATCTCTCTATTTAGAGAGGAGCTACTCATGTAGGCATGTTATAACTGCTAAATGGGAAGTCTCTTCCTTCTTTACAAGTATATACACTTCATGCTTTATAGTTAATCTTATGAAGCTGTCAACATATCTACTAGAAGTGAGTTGCATGTACTTTCTTAAAGTGTATATTCTGCAGCTTATGTCTTGAAAAGCATGATTTCTTCTAGACCTGGGCCGAGTTCCATTCTATTTTATTCTTTGGTGGTGGGTTTATGGAGTACAGGTTTGTGTTTATTCTGGGAGTAGGGGTAAAGAGCCGTCTCATAAAGTTCTGTCTTACCTTCTTCTACAAAGGAGAATTGTATATGCTCGGTACGGGGAGTGGGAATCGATGGTATTATTGAGCACAAGATATGAGTTTGTTGCGTACATACCTAGGGATGATCTCGCAACATGCACTCATGCGGACATCGTGTGGACTTCTGCCCTTCTACTTCATTCGTAGTTCTCTATCTTAACTAGCTAGATATTTTTTTTCAATTGTTAATAGAAGTTTATCCTTCCGGCATGTCTGTTATCATAGCTATCTATCTATCTGGGTCCATAGATACTAAGATTTTGTTCTACAGCTTTCAAATCTCTAAACAGCATCTTTCAACTCAACTTTTAATTCTTTTTCTTTCTTTAGTTTAAATAAAAGGTTATCTACTATTCTTTTCTATACTTCATTGCAAACTTCTGATTTATGTCGGATGATACAAACTTAGAAGCTACTAGCCTCTAAGAGTTAATTTAATTCTTTTTAGTCTACGGAGGTCGGTTCCAAAAATTTTGTCTCGCGCTAAGAATTTAAACTGAAATACTGTTACCAGCCTTGTATATCTCTACCCCAG
>LGUA01000428.1:0-17739 GCA_001660665.1 Emergomyces africanus
ACTTAATCAATATACAAGTAATGATAGACAGTGATTTTCTTCATTATATTCTCATGTCTTATCTCAAGCTGAAAATTTCGTTTTGAACGCTTGGGCTTCACCGAAACGTTGTGGTAATCTGTACGGAGTAGCCGATGACGAGATATCATCTCGGGCTGAACCTGGGTCCCCGACTTGGATTGCGAGAACTGATTGAAATCAACTAAAAGCTTGAGTATTTTTGTAAAAAAAAGAGGTGATAGATTTGATAACAGTAGAAGAGAGACAAACCGCATCCCTCCAACCAGGAGTCTGGCATTACAGCATTATAAAGTTCGCCAGTTTAGCAGTTCTGAAGTAAGCAATTGGGCTTTAATGGTTCATATGAACCCGGGAGGGGGGTAGGTTGAAACCCAGATGCAGGAAGCTATGTTGCTGCAATAGGCTCATCTTAACTCCTGCTTGAAGTGGACTTTGTTTCAAATGCAGCGAGTCTCAATTTTGAGGGCTTTGTGTCGTCAGTCAAAATCCTCATGATTTTGCTCAAAGAATGCACAATTGTGAACTTTGACGCCATTGGGTTGGGTTGGTAGCTACTACTGCGTAGTCAATATACCGCGATCTCCTGGCCGGACCGGACCTAGAAGAATCCAGCATTGGATACGAACTGTTTGATGGGCTATTTTTGTTTCATTTGCAGGTATTACTGTCCAATACTCCGTACATTTTTTGCAGAGATCAATTCCAAGTATCCGACCCTTATCCCAGGAAAGCCTTCTTGATTTAGTGGGGTGTGCTTAATATGTTGGGATTTTGCCAGCTGCATTGGCCCACATGTATAGTAACAAAGTATATGTTGACGTATTCTGAGCTGGGTTGGACCGTCATACCCTTCCTTTATTAGTATTCCATAATTCCAAACTAAATGCCTAGTACTACTACCTATAAACTCAAGAATGAGTACCAACATCCCTAGGTAAAATGGCTATCAACTATACATATTTATTTTCATAATTCCGTTGCCCTTCCATCTTTCACCATCCAACGCCAATCACTCTCGGAAAACGACGAAGGAGTTTCCTTTGTAATATTGTCGAACCCCCAGCGTTTAAATCCCATATTCTCCTATCTCGCACCTCTTTCATATTTTGAACGACTCAGTCGATCTTGTTCACCAGGCATATGAGATAATCTTTCCGCCTGTGGAAAACGGAGTCCGGAAACCGGCCTATTCCTTGAATAGCTGCGCTCTCGCGACGAGTTACGTTGACGACGGAGCTCGTATTGATCTGGGCGGCTAGGAGGATCATAATAGCGACGTCGATAGGAAGAATTAGGGAATGCGATGTCTTCGTAGTCTCCTAAACAACTAAAATAGTTAGAAATCATGTTGTCAGATCCCAAGGAGGTGAATATGTCATTTAGGAACCCACTTTGAGTGTTTCGCCCACGCGCCTGTGGCGAGTATACTCGATCGTCACGCCGAATTTGAGGACTGCGGGGAGGATAATAAGAATCGCCTCGCCTGTACATGCGAGGCGGAGCATGCCCTCCACCCTCGCCATTTTCGTAGTAACTTCTATCGCGGCCCCGTGGTTCTACCTCATTCCTGGGATTAGGTTCGTAAGTCCTTGCGTCAATATTGATGGGATTGGGCAACATACTGGTTGTGCTGGCTTTGGCGTGGCTGGATATCTTGGTGGTGGCATAGGGGGCCACTTGCGGTGTTCTGCCGCAGAGGATCCCCTGGATGGTTAAGATGCGCATTTCCAACAGCGTCAGGTGTCAGTTGTCCAGGGACAGTTTTGTAAGCACCATCGGCAAAACGTATAGTACCATTCCTTGAGTCGTATACCCCAGCGTCAACGAAATTCGTGTCAGGCCTAACGGGTCGCACGGGCTTCCTGACAGGTCTTTTATCCTCCTCTTCATCGCTGCTATCGTATATCGCTTTGACGTCCTCCTTCATAGCCGACTTTAGTCTCCCTCTTCCTTTGTTTTTATGTTTGGGAGTCTTTGGTTTAACCGGAAGGTCGCTTTCGCTGCTGCTGTCCGAACAGCTCTCGCCACTAGTAAAATCATTGCATCTTTTGTGCTCGCTGCAATCAAGACATCTCCCCCGCTGGTTGCGATTTCGGCGTCTTCTGCGGCCACTGAACCCATCGGGACAACAGAACATTGGTTGGAACTGCAATCCACAAGCCCAAGGAGGATGACATGCAAACACCATAATCGTACCTTCCACCTTCTTCCCCCCTGGCAATGAAGCCTCCACTTCGCACGGACGTAAATATAGGTTCATATCGTTAGGTAAAGAGTCTAATGGACACTGTAGGGGATACTGCTGTGGATGCGGATATTGTTGTTGAGGTTGCTGGTAAGGTGGTACGAATATCTGTTGAGGCTCGGGTTCAGGTGGGCCTGGAGGCTCAACTTGGCTGTGGTCTGGCACTTGATATGTGACTTGTTTCTGTGTGACCGAACGGGGATTAAATAGGGCATCTGATAACAAAGCGCCCGGAGTCTTGATTTTTCTTGATCGACGGACAAACGCAGGTTTGCCCGAGGGTAACTTTCGCACGTAAAGGACTCCCGGTTCCAGGCAGGACGAGGACGAGGACGAGGCACTGCTGCAGACATAGACAAACCTCACGAGTTAGGAAGGTTTTGGCGCTTTCAGTCTGCCAGCTAAGGGAAGGAAAGTACCTGGCTACGGACCTAGTCGGGGTACTCCCGTCTGAGCTCTCGCCTGAAGCTTCTTGAATATGCATAGTTTAGTGTATGAGCTGGGTTATCCCGATAATATCTCTCGATAAGCTTGTGCAGAGAAGCCTCCGACGAATGACCGACTGGAGGAGGTTGGAGAGTAAAAGGTACAGAGCAAGGAACAGGAAGCAGCAATAATAGCCACAGCTTCAGCGAGATAAGCAGCAGCAGAACACGATAGGGAAGTATCGACTCTCGTGGGTGAACTTCTTTTATTCGCCGCGATATCCCCAAGGATCTCTGAAGAAGAAGAAATATATGGGTAGAACGCAAAAGTTGCCCCGAAACAGCAACTCTGGCAAGAGAGAAAACCAACCCAGGTTGAAATGGGAATGCCCGGCACATACATAGTTAAAGCTATCCGAGCGAAATGTGTATCTATGCTACAAAGCATGATGACACAAAGAGAGAGAGAGAGAGAGAGAGAAACAACAGAAGGGGCGAAACTTGAAGTGGTGTTCAGCTGAGGACACTCGAACAGAAAATTTGACAAAGAAGATGTAGGAGGAGAGGCAGGGGATGTCAGGCTGTGAAAGATAAACAAAAGAGCAACAAACGAGACAGATATCCTCTTCCTCAAGGTGGCAAGGTGTGAGAGGAAAGGACAACGAGAGCCCACGGATATCTTTCATTTTCCATCCTGGAAGGTCACGAATTCATAAAGAGTTCTTTCAGAATTTGGCTGCTTTTGAAACCAGCTCTCTCCCCTTGTTTCTGGATGGAACACCATGGCCGAGGACGGAGGTGCGCATCGTCCAGACTCCGCGGGGGGGGGGGGGGGGAGAGTAACAAGCAGATACTGAGATCGTTCTTTGATCGAAGTCTCTTTGGGGTTTGGGAGATGGGGCGAAAGCGGTGTTTGGCAAGCATAAATACCCCGTTCAGAAGTGGTAGTAAATAGATAGTTTGTTTGTTGCTACATATTTACATAAGGTGGTTTTGATTGTTGGGAGTTGGCTTTCTTTGGCGGTGTTTGAAGACCCCTAAACAATGAAACTTTTTTAAAATAGTAGTAGTATTTAGTAAATAGAACTTTTAATATATCTACTACTATCTACCAGGGGATTTTGAAGGTCAATATTTTTGTAGATGCAACATGATATACATAACTAGTACTACTGGTGGTAATCAGAAGTTTCTAAATACTCCTTGCTCCAAAGCCGGAGATTTTACATCTTTAAAATGGCCTTTTTTTCCGATATTTCTTGTCTTTTCTGGTTTTTTTTACTTTTTTTCTAATCAATTTACTACCATGCTACCCCACTAGCTGTCACTGGTTCACAGCTTGATTCCCAGGCCCCATTCCCAGCCCCTTCATTGCTTCCACCAGAAACATCATTTGTCGTCGGTAGTATGGCCGAACTTGACTGTGAATTGTTGTTATTATCATGACCCTTCGCGGAATGGGAACTGCTATCGTTGGTCTGATTCATCCAAGAGGGCTCCCCACTCCCTCCTCCGTTAGCCCCATTCCAATTTTGCGATTCCTGTCTCGGCTTGGAGTTTAGGGAAGCATGAATCCCATTATCGGGTTGTTTAAAAGCATTGCTGCTGCTGCTGCCATTTTGGTGCCATTGTTCGCGCTGGGGTTGACTCGGTGTGTTCCAGCCAGGCTGATTCCCACCACCGACATCTCGAGAGCTAGTAGTATTATTCATATTTGAATTATCCCTGTGTCCCATCCGTTCATTTCGTGATTGAACTTGTGGTGAGGTTCTGGTGCTGCAATTGTTGTTCATGTCGGAATTTGGGAGGAGGCCCTTGTGATCTGGTTAATATGCTTAATAAATCAAACATCATTATAGCTTACCTGAGCATGAAGTAGTTGGTTTACAATTTCAACTCGTGGTAGCGTCTCCAGTTTTCTTCTCTCTTCGTCAATATCCGAGGCAATTGTTACATGGAATTTGTTCTGAATCACATCTATGCAATTGTTCAGTGAACCCTAAAGGTTTTGATCTCAACATGGGAGGAGCCTTACCAGCTGTCCGGTATTTGAAAACAAACTCTGCATAGGGCTTTTCCATAGTATCTAGATATTCAGGGGTCCTGAGCCTGTGTATATATTTTGCCTGTGGCCCGAATTGAACCTGGTGGGTGAGAGAATCCGCCCGTGCCACCGATTCGGGAACCGTATATAACGGAGGTTCATCCCTTGCCGGCTCCGAAAACATCGGACATACAAAAACAGGTTCAGATGGGCTAAAATTGCGGATCTGCTGCTTCGGAGGTACTGGGGGTAGCTTCGGCGATGCTACGACTGGTTGAACATTGGGACTAGAGTTAGCACTTTGCTTCCAAGTTGAATCTTGATGATTATCATCACTAGCATGGCAGTCCTGTTGGGAATCGTCATTATTGGTAGTATTTACGGCCGGATTGTTGTCTGCCGATTCGCTGGGAGTAGCTTCGCCATCCACGCCACACCGGTCCTGTTGGTGGTCCTGATTGTCTTCCCAGCTATTATTCTGATCAGCAGCATCCGGTTGCTCTTGCTTATCTCTGCCCAGGGACCTTCTTCTATTCCTTCTTCCCTTCTTTTTTCCGTGGTTGTTTGCACCACTACAGGCATCTCCAGATATGTGCTCCTGCGAGCAGCAGCTTGAACTCTCGGGGACTCGTTTGCCGTCAGAAATAACGTAGTAGCCATTATCGTTTGATTTAGTGCAATTTTCAGTCCTCTCATTGTGGGAAGTGCCAGCCCTAAATTGCTGAGGGTTAATATTCAACACAATGGGAGGCACAAAAAATCCACCCTCTTCTGGCGGCGGATCCCCATTAAAGGTGTTGCTCGTCGAGTTTTTACTACTCGAAGATGGGAGTTTGTGTGTATGCCTACACTGAAGGAGACTGGGATGAGAACTATTTCCATGGATATTCAACGGCGCCCGTTGATTGTGGCAACCAGCCTGGCAAGATGGGTTTTGAGCCATAGAGTGCGCCGTATGACCGTGGGGAATATGCGGAGCATCTATTAAGGTTTCTTGAGGTATATGGTCAACATGGCAATATGGCCCAATAATTGGCTGTTGCTGAGCATGCCAGGTATACCGACATTGCCCACCATTTCGGCCTGGCGCATATCCAAATGACCTTGGGTGGGAATCATCATGTGGGTTATGGTACAAAGAACAGCAATACGGGACAGGTTGCTGATATGGTGGACCCTGAACATAACAGCTGCTGTCGTAGGGCCCATCAAACAAGCCCCCTAAGGGTCCCCAAACTTCTCCACTTCCTTCCTGGAATCGACCGTCAAGGTATTCATATATGAACGATACCTCACTTGAGATCGAATCATCATCTGTGATCCGACTCATTAGAAACAACTTGAGTAAGTTGAGGAGGTGGGGCGTATGAGGCGATACCTTCACGTTCAGAATCAGGGGCCATTCCCGATTCTGGGGTGTGTGCACCGTCTGGTATGTCATGATCTTCAGCATGCTTTGCCCTTGGATGCCCGGCGCAGCGAAGGACGATAATCTGTATGGTACCCAATCTTTCAAAATATTTCTCCTTTTCAGAGTTGTCTCTGGTAGATTTGACTACAGAGCAAACCAATTAACATCTCTCTCTCTCACTAACCCACCGAATCTATATCCAATACATTCTTTGGGGACCTACCCAGTGGAAACCGTTCAAATCTCCATGGCCGTCCAATCCAACTACCATCAGGCAGCCGCTCCTCCCTCTGACGGACTCTGAAGCTAATGTCTCTATATTTCCGAGTGGTTTCCAATGAGCTGGCAATGGGCCTCAGATCATCTCTGTTTCGATTGCATTGGCAAACTCCATCCATGAAAACAAACATAGCTAAGCCTGGCGCAATATAGCCATTCGATCTCAAAATGACTGAAAAGGGAGTTGATGAGTTGGGAATTGCTATATAGCTTTCCACGTACCCGTCACCGTAGGTGGTACCGTACTCCTTAAATGGAACATTCGAGCCGGCCCATTCTATTTGACAAGAGAGCTGCTTTAGTGTTGGCATCATTAGATAACTTCGTACAGATGATCAAGAGAGTGAGCTAGATTGAGCGTCTGGAGATCTTTGTGTCACATAAGAGGTTGGGAGCAAAGAATGGGATGTATTGTCGGAGTGAATGAGATGGAGTTGAAAATTGCCTTTTCTGGCATGGCAACGACACCTGCCTACTATTCTCCCCTTCATTCTGTGCTAAGTAAAACGTACTGCAGCAGCAGCTAGCACATTGAAGTTTCCTTCATAGAATCCGGGGAGTAATTCTTTCAAAGGTGTTCACATTCACCTCTTTCACATAATCTATATCATATCAAAAGCTATCAAAGCAACATGAGTAACCAGATGCTGTTAACATGTGCTGTTAAGCCAGCGGAAGCTGGTACTAAGCATACAAACCAAGTGGAAGACTTGGCCTAACTGAAGAATTGGGTGACCATATTCGACTTGAAGGCTGGAAAAAAAAGGTTGAAATGTAAGGATATTCCCTCATATGAACCATTAAAGCTACTAAATAGGATGCCTGCATTCTCATCCCGAATACTATATCGATAAGTTATGATAAAGTATCTCTGGAGAGTACAGGAACGATGTATTCGAATAACATACGGAGTAGTATCCTGTATGATTAGACAGGTGGCCATCGGAATTACAGTGGGAAAATAACTTCATTCCTCTCGTCGATACCCCCTGCTAGTACAAAGTAGTAGCACTCATAGTAGTACTAGTACTCTTTCCCTTCTCGAGAATAAAAATCCAGCCCAAACTGAATTTCTTGATAATGACGTACTAAAGATAGAGAAGAATTCTGCGGAAAGGTAGTAGGGAGAGCTTGGTAATTCAACCAATCGCCTGAACAAGGAAAAGAGCGGCCTCTTCAATTTTTGCAAGAGCCTCACCCATGCGTTATGATTTCGGGAAAAGTAACACCGAGGTGCATGCTGTGCTGATATTCTCCTACCAGATTTGACACATTTGGGGTGCAGGTGCACGGACAGATACGATCTCCTGCATGACATGAGTGGCCCATTAATCACGAAACGTACTACCAGTTTGAGCCAGGGAATGACAGGAGTGATGTTCTTTGGAGCTGCGGTGAGACGATCATGCGTTGTAAATTGCAAGGTTCGCAAACTTGGCGAGCTTAACTGCGATGCGTAGCTCGGGTAGCCAACAGGTGCAGAGATAAAATCTGGGGTAGCAAGGACAAGACAAAGTGAAGCTATTCATACTTACCTCTTTTGTCTTTTTCGGTGAGGGTGAATTTAGGTCAGCACTTGGGCGACCCTGGAAGCTGGTCTCTGTCTCGGCAGGCGGTTTGATTTGTTCCAAAAGAAAGAAAAAGGAAAGAAGGAAGAAAAAAATACTAAAATAAAAAAGGTTTCAGATGCGGATCAAGCCTTCTCGTTCGCGGCGGAATTAACGAACGTCCGATATATCAGTTAACTACCAGTTCGCATATATTTAATACCAGATGCGAAAGGAAAAAGCAAAAGCAGCAGCAGTACGAGTACGGAGGTTGAGTTTGAAAGGCTCGGCATTTCGGGCCGCATTTCCACTTCCCCTAACTAAATTCACCATGTGATGAATAACCCCTAGGACAGTAGTACTTACTCCCTGGCCCCTTCTCCATACAAAAGCCCGCAGCATTCAAACATCCGCAGACTCGAGCTCTCGGGCTCTCGGGCTCAAGTCGAGAAGTTTTGGCAGGTGTTGCGGAGTAGCTCAGCCAGTCAGAAGCCTCTAGAATAGGATAGTAGTAGTAGTAGGTTTGCCCCTTTTTGTGCTCTCGCATGCGAAAGGTTCATGCACACGCCACTACCACCCTTGAACAAATTCAATCACAGTAACATTTAAATGTAGCCTGGCAGCTCGTATATGAAAACTTTCATATGAAGTTTCCGTTTGAAACAGCGACAGGACCCGTGATCTTGACACCCGTGTGTGAGAAGTCTTTTGAGAGCATATGGAATTTTTTCTTTTTCTTTTTCTTTTTCTTTTTCTTTTTTTTTTTGCTCAGGATAGAAGAGTGAGTATTCAAATGATTTTGCTTGTCGGCCGCAGAGACAATGGAACATTCTTTTCGATCTGACAAATAGTAGTAAAAGATTCAACCACAATTTACGTCGGTTGCGGGGATAAATTCCTTTTTAATGTCATGGTATGAATACCGTGTTGGGCCACTCTCTTAGAATGATGATGACAGATTGCTTGCTGAACCAGGTGACTGTCAACCTGCAATGTTCTGCCAACATACAGAAAGTAAATATGTCTTTCGCAATATTTACTTTTGCCAAACTAGGTCACACTTTGTGGATTACCTGGCGGATGCAGTTGCTTTTTCGGCCCGGGAAGTCTCTCTAATCGAACCCTGTCAGTATGAATAGTACTATATACGACACCGTTAATCATTTTGACTTTCTGTCGTGCGCAAATCTCATCAATACTTAGTACTACCCATGGGCTATTCCTGCTTGGAACCCCACCCCTTGTTTTCAGCTCTTCTGGCATTCCTGAGTAGCCTTCGGGATTTGCTGACATCACCCTCTTCCAGACGAAAACGCAGAAATACGCCATCTTGCCCACCAATGGGCTTTAGCGCTGAGAATTTCAGATATCTACTGCGTATGCTGCGTATGCGAGAACTAATAGTAGTTATTTCAAGGTTACAACTATTGTTGCCCTGGCCCCAGAGGTTAGATCCTGGTCCGAATTCCGAAATTCACAAGAGAACTGTCGAATAGTAGTATGGTGAACCTCGGCTTGGTGAACTCATCAAACGCAGATCAACAACTGGACGTATGCGGGGGCTCTCAATAAATGGCTCATCCAATACAGAGAACAGTGTGTTTAAGCAAGGGTCCTAAATACTAGTACTAATTATTATTCACCAGCGTTCGTGGGGGTTAGTTACATTTAGGACGCCGCGGTCAGCTCTTTGTTTCGATCATCCTCGATCATCATCCAACACTCAGACGAACCACAGCCTTGCGCATCTAAATCCCAGCAAGCTAGCT
The DNA here is from genome assembly GCA_001660665.1 of Emergomyces africanus. NCBI lineage: Eukaryota > Fungi > Ascomycota > Eurotiomycetes > Onygenales > Ajellomycetaceae > Emergomyces > Emergomyces africanus. Next base: position 9,742 of record LGUA01000428.1, read on the forward strand.
GGGATTATGGAGCCCACTAGAACCACCCTAACCCAAACACATTGGCAGCTGCCAGCCAATCAGTGAACGATTTGCCGATAAAGATTGGTCCCGAGGCGCCAAGGCAGTTTGCCCACGTCACACAACCGAACAGGCCATTCATTCTCTGTGATTCAGCCGCCTTCCAAATTCTCTCGAAGATAGTATCTGGTGCGGCCTTTATATTTCCGCCAGATTTGTCCCTGGGAAGTTAGGTAGTTTTTTCCGTTCTATTTCCAGGGTTTGGATAGCCGGTCGGATTACGGAGTACCTTGTTCACGCTTGTGTTGACAATATAGTACTACTAGTACTATATAGAAGTGTCTCATTTCGGACTCTGGAAGAGTTGTATAAATGTAGTAATATGCTAATATACGAACTATCCAAGATATGTATTCATCCCCAACCAGCTTTCTCAAAGATTTTCTAGTTGACGTATCGTTCACTACTCGCTCCCAGTTGATAATCCAATTAAAATGATTAAAATGATTAATTAATCAATTTTAGACAACCCCTGGCTACATCAGGCGAACCGGACCTTTTCTCCAACTGGGATGAAATTTGCACTCCGCGCTAGCTTCCAAGGGTGCCGCTTTCCCAGACTAGAAAAATTGAGCCTCTTAAACGGGGGGTACTCTAGTAAAACCAAAATGGCCATCGATTTGTATTCTCCTAAAATACCCCGTCCGCGGGTACCAGAGCAAATTTAGCATACTAGTCATGCTGTCCGAATACGTTAACAAATCAAATTTTTGAGGTCGCTCAGGAATACCCCCGACTCTGGGGGGATAATACTACTCTATGGGTTGCCGGCGTACGCTAATTCAGATCAAGGGATGCTCACTTTCGGCCAATACCAGTTGCTGTTTTTGAAGGTGAGGCGGATGCGAACTCCGAATAATAACTTGAATTTATATGGTGGCAGCCGGGATCGATCACAAAGGACCCTGGATCAAAACTAACCTCCAAACGTTTTTACACTACCGAACCCAAATTCCCCAAAGACTGTGCCTTACCGTCCCGATCGAGGGAGAATGCTGAAAATTTGAATACAAATAAGAGCTCTCTCCCTAACGAAAACCACTTGTGGGCTCATTTTTTTGGCGAGTAACCCAATCGAATTAACAAGAAAATCCGTATATTTCCTTTGCTTTCCTTTACTCTCCAGCTAATCCTTATCTGATCGAGCCCCTCAGTGTATGCCACACATATTTTAATATCAAATTTCGATCTATATATTTCTATACCTGGCTGCCACCGAGACCAAGGGCATTCATATCCGTCTAGCCTTATTTCCGCTTCTCTAATTTTGCCCTGCTGTTCAGTTATTATTTTGCTATACCATTCAAACCTCGTTATAATTACTAGTAGCCACCGGTCATCTGGTGGTTCTTCAACAATACTAGCGTCTACTTTATCCCTCACCTCTTTCACCAGCTCATCACCTCCTTCAAGATGGCCTTATCATTTTTCATGGAGACGTTACTTCTCCAGGACGGAGTCCCTCGCTTGCACACATCAACCCGTCCCCCGCAACTTAATCCAACTGTCACGGGTCCTCAGTCTCGCTGTGACCCCTGCAACTCCACTTCCGATGACGGGCAAGCGGACGCCGACTTCGAGATTATCGAAATTGGTTCAAACATCGATGACGGCGAGAACGATGAAATGTCCGACTCTTCCTCAATATTTAGCGACATCGACGATCTCGAGAGCCCCAACCCCTACCATTTTTACTCCCTGCCTCTGACGGAGGAACTAGATGATGCGGACGATCCGTTCCTCCTAGTCATCCCATATCAAGGTGATGGGCAATCCAACCTAGCAGCCCTTCTCGATACTAGGGATCAGATTTATCCTTGGGCTGCCTTTGCTCACCCTGATCCATACTATGATTATGCCAATGAGGATGACATGTATAGTACCGAGGGCAGTGACAGTGTGCCTTCCAGCATGATTAACTCCGCGATCATGGACCCGTATGATTTTGCCGCAAATCGGGAAGATTCGGGTGAAATTATGATGTGGCCAATGTCAATGTCAATGTCTAGCCCATCTATTAGCGCTTCGGACATGGGTGGTAGTGGATGGGGTGGGTCGGCGAGTATCTCTTTGAAGTACACTGGGACGCATTTCAGTGATATGGTGGGTGGCCATATGGAGGGTCTTCCCGATATTCTTGGTATGATTGAGTGAGGTGGTGGATTCGAAGGAGGCTGCATGCATGCATGCATTTAGACATGCGATGTAGAGATCCTTGCTGTTCACGTTTATTTCCAAATCCCTTCGAATTGATTACCTACCCAGCCCTTCCAAATGCGATTCCCGTTATTTCCTTCACCTACTAGCACTCTCCGGTTCCCAACCTACCGTTCTTAATTTTCTCTTTTCAATCTTTCCCATATTCTTCAACAATGTATATGTACTGTACATGTGCTCTATGTACATACATACTATGTACACCGCGGCGCGACCAACAAGAAGAAAGAAAGAAAACAGAAAAAAAAATAAAAAAAATAAATGGAGACTTTTTTCATATTTTACTTTGTATTTTTGATATCTATGTGATGTTTTATTGGTTGTTCAGCGGGAGAACTACTCAAGTTCTACTTATCATGGGGGGGTATGGGAGTTAGGATCATATCACCTTTAGTATTAGCCACGTAGAGGAAACCCTTTTGGACGCTTTGGACATTGTTCCTTTGGATTTTTTTCGAGGAATATCCTTTTTTTTCTCCCTCTTTCATTTATCAAGTGTTTGATTTGCTTGTTATATTGTTTTTATTCAATATTTCCAGTTCTGGTGGAATGTCACGATGTTAATGATCCTGTAGTATTTACTTACCCCTTTTGGCTACTACTTTTACCTATTTTAAAATCCATCTTCCCCTTGTATTTAGTACTAGTACTGTTAACTTCACACTCCACTCTTGATTACTACTACGATCCTATGTTGATAATAGTTACATTACCAAGTCATACCCTTGTTCCTGGTTCCTATGTCCCATATTAGAATACATACCTCCTGCTATATAGATCAAATGAACAGATCTACAAATAGTACCGAGTACACAGGATCGGAATGATATTTGAGCTTCGAATTTATTGACTACTAGTTTATGTATTGCACTAGATGCCTTGTTTATGGTCATTTCTGTGGTTCACAGAGAAGTAGAACACTTCTCCCAGCAGGATCCTCACAATCTCAACTCATAATACAGCGCTAATTAAGTTATTGTTACCAAGTAAATAGATGAGTATTCAACTACTCTTCAATCAATTTCCCCATCTCCCTCAAAAAAGAAAATTCTGTTCTGAACTCAATTTTTCCACCTCATGAAATTTTCCTTCCCTAAGAAGAAGAAATGAGAACCTGATCAAGCAAAAAGTCTGTTCAATCCCTCTTCAGGAGCAACCCTTCGGAGTGAAAACCACCAATTGCATTGAGCATATCGAGTATAGCTCTGATTCCCTTAGAGGCTTTGATTCAAAATATATTAGTAGTTAGAGAACAGTGATGAATGAACAAATAAAACTTTACCAGCTTTTATAATCACAGTGGTGTTCAACACCATACAAGTGTTTGAATTGGGGAAGTGCAACTTCTTGACATCGTTCTATAAACATAATAGCGTCCTTTTCAGCCATCCCGTCAGGCAAAAGGCGTCTGATTCAGTTTGTAATATACGAGTACGAATCTCACTATAAATACTACTGACATTTGGCCGGATTGACTGAATTCACTCGGCGCTGCAGCCGTTAGGCCCTGTGCTCACGTCAAAAAATCTCGAAGAAATGTTAATACGCTCCCTGGACACAAAGGAAATAGTTTCGAATGGTCAATAAATTGTTGTTTTCTGACTTTCTCAAGATAACTGACTCGTGTTTCATGACTCTTGAGATCTTCTTCGGTTTGTTTCTGGAGATCCTCGTTTCGATTCTTGAGGTCTTGAATCATAGTAATCAGTAAAAGAACACACTAATATATTGTTCCAATTTAATAACCTGCAATCCCATCATTTCATCTCATATAGGAGCTTCATCATAGAGGCGCCTTCTTCATTTCCGACAAGTAAAATTTATTCCTGGTAGTCATTGTCTGTCTCGTGCCAGAGATTTCTCTAACATATGAGCTCTAGCAGCCTCGGTAATATAGGTCACAGCGGCGGTAGCAATCTTAGTATCATGAAGAATTATTTTCAACATCCCTTTCCTGTGAGGTGGGATGAGTCCAGCCGTAGATACTAGTAGGGTTCAGATTATTTAGCACTACCTATCGTTAGATTCTTCACATTTGTTGGAACCCGTACTTTGTGTCGATCCTGGTTCCCCATCGTCACCGTTGGCTCCGGCGAATTTTGTCAGTAATACTTTTGACGCAGTTTCCAAAAAAAAAAAAAAAAAACCATCAGTTAGAGCGTCAACGGTGGAGAAGCTTTGAGAAGTTCAAACCCAAGGAGGAAGGAGGAAGGGGGGGAAAGCACTTCTTCGGGAGATTAGTAGAAAAACTTTCAGTGAGGGTCAACCCTCTTATCCATGACAACATTCACAGGTGAATTGAAATTTCAACAAATACTCTCTCAATCTTTGATCCCAGTGATTAATGTATATACCAGTACTACTACTATACTAGCGTTGGGTGTCATGATTCAAAAAAATTCCTTTGGCAAAAATTCGACCCTCATTCCGGTTTGGAAAAACCACCCTCCCCCCTAAAGTCTGTACTGCGTAACCCCCGGGATTGGAATTTCCAGGCGCAAAAAATAAAACGGTCTGCTTAAGCGCCACGTGTATGGGGTTATGTTATGGGCGGGGCCGGGGAGGTACAGGCAGCTGTGGTGTGGCTGTGACTGTGACTGACTAACTACACCCCCGGCTCCACCTTCACCCAACCCAAACCCCCACCCAAAACCCCACCCCCAACCCACACAAAGCCACAGACACAGACACAGACACATGCATACGCACACGCACACACGCCCTAACTTGGATCCTGGTAAATAAAAGCTTCCAACTGCAAACCCACTTTCTCTCGTTTTCATCGGGCTTGGTCTGCTGGCTTTGCTTTTACTACTTATCTAGGGTCTGTAGGGTCTGGGGGTTTTGTACAAGTAGTTGTTACATGCATCTGTACAGGACATGTATCTCCGTTATTAATATTGTGGCACCCCTTTTTTTTTCCCCTCCCTTATCTACTACGCTGTTGAGACAGACAGTTTCCGGCTCCCAACAATTGCTTTCACCGCAACAACCCCCTCAACAGACCCCCCCAAGAGCAGCTATCAAACGCCACAACTGCCTTGCCTAGGCCTAGACAGGGCCTTTCAAATGACTGACGGAGTCCGCCACAGAGGACTCTGGTCGGTTGTCTTCCACTGTCCACTGCCTGACGTTGTCTGTATAAGGTGCTGATCAGCCTATGTCTTAAAGCCAAAGCGAGCTTTGCCTCCCTCCTCCGAACTCTACGGTCTCTATGATCTCTCTATCGTAAATGAGGACAGCCTTATTATACGGAGCACTCCTGTTGAAAAGTAATATATCAACAGGGCCGCTGCTTCGCTATCTGCCACCATGAGGGAGAAGCACCCGGCTCCCGCTTCCGCTCCCGCTCCTCCGGGACGGAGATTCCTCTCCCACCCCAGCGAGGCCTCCTCCCGACCCTCCAACCCGTTCGCATCCAACTACAATCTTTCCAGGATATCAGCAACAAATGAACGGTTCCCCGAAGCTAAGGATCAAAAGACTATTGTCCCTAACCGGTCAGAACAAGCTTCACCACAGCAGAAAAACCAATCCCTTTCCTCCCAGGCTATCCCGCAATCGCAGGGGCCTGAAGAAGTGACAAGGAGCCCGCCCTTGCCGCAGCCGATTGAATGTTCTACGACCAGTTCAAGTGATGAGAAACAACAGCTGGAGAGTGTGAAGGGTTCGGATAACGATATTCCTAAAAGGAAATTTGTGCCTGAACCTATCGAGACCACTTCGCGGTCATCTCGAAAGCCTGCTTCTGGGTTTCCGGGTCGGATGGCCCCACAATTAGTTGAAACTACGTCAGACCATCACCACCGAATATTACAAGGAATTGATAAAGGTAACACTCCCGATCATACTGCTTCAAATCGCGAATCGAAATTTGCCTCTGGAGATCGCCTTCATACCCTCCCGATACGGTCCGGAGGGTCATCGTCAGGGTCAGACTCGTCCAAAAAATTCTTACCGCAGCTAGTTGAAACTGCAACACGCTCAGTGCGTCAGAAATGTCTGGTACGAGGCACGGCTGAATATCCGGAGCATAGGCTATCTTCTCCATCCTCAGCGTCCCAGCAGAAGCTCTCTGCTCCAGAAAGCACGGAATCCCGATTCTCATATGCTAATATACTACGTCGGCAAGAGGATAAGGGGAGGTCATTCCAAGTTCCAGCTCTTCCAGCAATACCGTCTATTGGTAGTGAGGGGTCCGAGACATCACCAGTTCCCTCGGCTCCTCCCTCACCTTCGACTCTCTCCAATAATAGTAGTAGCAAACGATACCTGGAGGAACGCCTATTGCGTGAAAGCTCTGATGACAAGTATTCCGGGTATTTACTCTCTCGTGCTTCACGTTCGGCGCAAAGGCTGCTCAGGGATCAAGCCCTTGCTGCCTTCCCCAACGAGCAAATCCACCAGCCGGTTTCTCACTTCGCTATCGATCGAGAAGACGACGACACAACCGATGACGACGACGACAGTATGAGTATATCACTTCGCCATATGAGACTGGACTTTCTGAAATTCCGGCGTGAATCAACCATTGACCTTAGCTGGGAGCTGGACGAGATGAGAAGGCACAAGGAGGAAAATGAAATGAGAGCCCGGCAGAAACAGTTTGAATCTGGCCAGTCGCGGTTCTCAGCTGCTGCAATAGCAGCAAGACAGGCGGCAGAAAATGAAGTATTACAAGCACGTGCTGGTATGGACGGGTGGCAAAATGGGATGAAGAAACCTGCAAGCCCGCCACTGCTTGGGGGAGATATTATTTTCCCCCAAAGCTTGTCCCCCCAAGCCACCAGGTGCGACGTTGATCATCCCCCCGAACCCTACCATCATGACAACTGCGCCGACCCCATAAGATGCGAGGGACTATGGAGTCCGAACCTCCATAATCGTGACTGCAATGATGGTGGCCTGTGGATGGGTCTATGTCGCCGAACTGATGAACCGGCGCACTCACCCTCGTCCATGCCCAGGCCAGGAATCATCACCCCAGCCGGCATCAACGAAAATGGCCCCTTCCAAAGCCTCGACGACGTCAACACAACCACAACCACAACGACAACCACTTCCACAACCACTTCCACGACCACAGCGACCACAGTAACCACCCTCACAACAACTACATTACCACGCACCCCCGACACCCCTTCTCAACTCCCCACAACCCCACACCCCTCCAACCCAGATCTCGATAACGTCGACGAACTCCTCCTACTCGAACAAGACATCAAACGCGAATTCGACGATGCCTTTGTTACACAAATTTATAATTATCTCTCCCTAGGCTATCCTTGCCTAGCCCGCGATTACGATGAGGAACTGAGCAAGATCTCACGCATACCCGTCGAGGAACTGCGGAAAGATGACAAGCGGGCTAACGCGAAGGGTTATGTGGGTGCACCGGAGGGCGTTGGTGTGGGTGAGAATGCGATGTCATCGGGTAAGTGCATGCGCTGGATGGCGTTGAAGTTGTATATTCATGAGTGGGCGAGGCAGCAACCGAGGATGGCTAAGGCGAACCGGTTTCTGCGTCCTCAGGATGGGTCTGGGATGGATGCGTGGGGGGCTAGGGCCCGGAGGGGCAGTTGGGCCATTTGAGAGCGCCATTATTATTATTCCATTGTTAAGTTGTTGGTTGTTACTGGTGTTGTTGTTATTTTTTTTTTCTTTTTCTTTTTTTTTTTTTCTTTTTTTCCCACAATAATAATGATTTTATGACGATGGATT
>LGUA01000429.1:0-17659 GCA_001660665.1 Emergomyces africanus
TTAATATCAATTATTTCTTCTTTTCAGCTATTCTGTTTCAATTTTTCGTGATTTTTCTTCTATTGTTACACATGAGGCCTGTCAATGTTTGAGTCTGAGTCTCTCCCAAAGAAAAAAATATACAAAATTCAATCAATATCATTGTCTTTTCTTGTCTCGTCTTTCGAATTGTTCTCAAACACTTCGAAAGGCATTCGAGAAAGGACACCTTAGGACAGTCAATCTGGACTTTGACGCCCGTGTCCCCATTCCCTTCAGTGTCTTCCCGTCGTCGTACCGGAGTGACGCTGTCTCTGAGACTACTCACACCAGAGTAGAGGGAGAGGTCAATTTAGCCGGTACTTCGCGCGTCGAACGGGAAGATACTGGATACGAAGGCCAACCCCAATCTGATCATCATCAAGAGGTCGATATCCACTTACACTCTCACCGTCGCCCCCACGAAGAACACCCCAGAACCCGTTACCCCGAAGTAGAGCTTTCAAGAGAGCGGTGAGAAACATCTCCTAAGCCAGTGATGAGAGAATATTTGCTAATCCATTGCTTCAGATACTACGGCAACCAAGAACGAAAAGCCTGGGAAACGCAGCTTGATATCACTGAACGTGACTATCGCCAACGCACCGATCCCAACTTTCAAGTAGAATACGCACCGCGTCCGGCCCAAGTCCGTGACGTCGATCCCTTTGTCAGCAACCCTCAGTTCGAGCAGTTCGATACCAGCGGAGCTCCCAACCACGTTAGCGAAGTCGACTACTCAGCCCGAGGCAGCGACCGAGTTTACAGAGACGTTAACGTAGACCGACGTACAGTCATCGAAGAATCACCTCGCAAAATGGGTTACTACGACGACGAAGGCCACTACCACTCTTTTCGCCGTGGAGTCGAGCGCGCGGCCGACCGCATCCTCCATCCCCATCACCACCATCACCACCATGACCGGAGGGAAGATGTCTCCGTTAGCGAAGACCGCGGCCCCACTCGTGTCCGCGATGGCGTCCGCGAGTCTGTCAGAGTCGTGCAGCCCCGGGGTGGGCACCCGCCCGAGACGATCACCATCCCTTGCCACTTCATCCGCGTCGGTGATCTCTTGATCCTCCAAGGCCGTCCCTGCCAGGTCATCCGCATCTCAGTCTCTCCCCAGACCGGCCAGCACCGTTACCTCGGTGTCGACCTCTTCACTCGCCAGTTGCATGAGGAGTCCAGTTTTATCTCGCATCCCTCTTCCTCCGTGGTTGTCCAGAGCATGCTCGGCCCCGTCTACAAGACCTACCGCATCCTGGATATCCGTGACGATGGCCGCATCGTCGCCATGACTGAGACTGGCGATGTCAAGCAGGGTCTCCCAGTTGTTGATCAGGGTAACCTATTCAACCGTATCAGCGATGCCTTTAGTGATGGTCGTGGCAGCATTCGTGCTCTGGTCATCAATGATGGTGGTCGCGAGTTGGTTGTTGACTACAAGGTTATCCACGGTTCCCGTCTGTAGATTAGCTTTCTTTCCTCTTTTATGAGCCACATATTTTATTTACCTATGACGCAAAGAAAAATAAAACTGAACAGTGAAATGAGGAAAATCAGTCATGAAGTCAAGGGCTATCTTTGGCAATTTAATGGATTTTGAATTGACGGATGGAATGGATAGATGATGGATCTCTTTTGTTTTCCTTTTTTTTTGGCTCGAGTTTGTCGATGCCTCTGTGTGTGTTCTTGCTTCCCCCTCTCTGATGTGTATCTACCTATCTGCCCCATTGTTGCGTATATTGTTGGTGAATTAAGCTGCGTTGGGTTATCTGAAAATACTTTTGTTTTATCTTGACGCCTTTATGTCGTGATCGTAGTTGAATGGGGATGCCCACGCAGGACAGTGCCAGGTGGGTCGAGATTATCCAGTCCTAAGTGCCGGGGATTTCTGATACTTTTGAAGATGCCAAGTAGCGTACTCGAGCAAGTAAATGTCGGTCTGGCCACCAGTAATTTAGGTATACATCACAATACCACTTAATTCCCCCCCCCCCCCCTCCTCCCTGCGTTATTTCTCTTGCTAACGTTTTCAACAGTTGCCACTCTTGGTCCGATGCACGATAATATTCGCAAATGTGTCCTCAGACACTTGAGTTAGAACGGAGCCCAGAGAACGACCAAGGAGCAGCACGACATTTGCATGTCAACTGAGGATATCTCCACGCCGGTTCAACTCATGCAGCATGTGATGAAGCCATTCCTTTAATCCACTGATTTGGTTCGGAAGAATTGCAGTTTTATTGAATTGATGGAGAGAAAGATGCATGGCTTGATATTCTTGATAAATTCTGCGTGAAGTGCCCTTGTTGTTCCCAATGTGCTCGAGCCGATTCCCTCATTATCTGATTAAAAGTGGCTATTTAGAGATGGTGTTTTCAAGCTGCTTCATGATTGTACAATCTCAAATGGGAGATACAGACATATATTACCCATGCCTCCACTACTATCTTTCGCTTGAGGTCACCCCGGACAATTGATCGCAATCACGTTGACCATTGTCAGAGAACAAGCATAATAATATCCCACTTCTACCTACCAAGTAATACGACCCGCTGTTGCTCTGATATCATCGGCGATAGCTAGATACTCCTATTGAAGGAAATCAACCAGTACAGCGGCGGCCTGACTCCCTCGCGTATAGCGGAGCTGCTCGGGTATTGTGAAAGTGGTGTCAGGATGCAAGGTTACAGTGATATTGATTCTCATCAAATTTTATAGTAGCTTGGGTATGATTTGAAACAAGGTATGTTCTAGATCATGATCAGAAACATGAATCAAGCTGGCTGATGGCATTAACAAATCAGAACCTTAAAATACCAGAGTGTCCAACAGCAACAACTTAAATATAACCAGGCAACCACTGCCGTCACAAAATCAGGCCTGGGCAAAAATACTATCAATAGCAGCAACAGCAATAACGACACTAATAAATGTTCTTCATTCGCCGACATAGCAGGGGGCATTCACTAGTAAGGCCCACAATTCTATTCTAAAAGCTTATCAGTTGTGAATCTTTACTCCGTACTCCTGATGCTAATGTGAAAGACTCACATGTAAGTAGCATGTGTCCGGAGCCTTGGGAGCTTGGAGGTGTTTCTCCTTTGCAGTATGGACAAAGGTCCTCCAGGTTATCATCTTGGACGTCGGTAACTCGCGGAAGATCACGAATATTGCCGCTTGTTGGAACGCAAACAGCACGGTTAGGACGTTGAAAAGCGGCTTGACAGCGCTGGTAATCATATGAATGCGTGTGACCGCAGCCGCCACACCCAGTGTAGGATCTGCAAAGCAAGCCGCACATAACGGAAAAGAGGTGTCTAGCTGGAGTGCACAGTATGATATTAAAGCTTGAGATACTATTTATACTGAAGATACAGGTTAGACTGAAGATACAGGTTAGATTTGAGCTTGGGAATGTCGTTTTGTATTCGGCCATATCTCTCTTCACTCCGGAGTAGCCTCAAGTTATCACTCTCATGCTCCCCTCGGGCATGTTCGATTGCCCCGTTTACATCCTATCCCTCACTACCTCTTATAGCGTGAATCGTGACTCCCTACAGTTATATATAGCAGCCTATACGAGGTTAAACACGTTTGTCAACCGAACACGCCCCTAGTCGTTTCCTTTTTAGGTCTTCCGCATAAGACGAAAGTATTTATGGCTTCAAACAACCATGCGTGGGTATATAAGCGGAAACGGAACATCTCAATAAAGAAATGAGAGGGAGTATGGAAAATCGACTTGCTGGATTCTAGGACCTGGAAAATTGAAAACTACGACCCCGATAATTGGGGATTTCTCCTTTGAGGCTGGCGGTAAAAGCCCAATTTTATATACAACTCCTTATTTAACGTGAAAAACTAGTGTGCTTGTCTAACGGGAGTAGGTCTATTTTGTGGAGAACTCGGGATGACAAGATTCGGGAGCAATTAAGAGAGCAATGAATCCATTTTGACCAATCAGTTGAAAAAATATAACCAGAACAGATCAAGAACTGTCAATATGAGGCTGTGAGTTTCTTCGTCACTTGAAAACATCTCCTGATTCTACATTGTATTCCTTCTCCTCATAGCACCCGATCATTGCCCATTAAAGATGAGTGGACCAAGGAGGGTGATTCTTCGTATTTTAGAAAGTGAGATGAATTTCCTATATCCCGGCGAATTCGTCGACTTTTATTTTACAACATTTCCCAGTGATGCAGCCTCAGACCCAACTCGCCATTTCATTCACTATCAACCACCAAACGTTATTCCTCATGCAAATGCCAAAGTCCACATTGTCATCGACATCGAAACACAGGATTTGAGGTACCCTCAACCAACATTTCCCACATGAAATCTATGCAGTTCGCCGCGGAACCGATCAGCTGTGAGGAACTCAGCTCTTTGTTATATACTGCGTATGCTTTACTACTATTCTTACTAATATGTAGTACTAGAAAGCTGTACGCATATCAGGAATCCATAAAGCAAAACCTCCTTCAGAAAATTCGAGAGTATAGTGACGACTTTTATCCTTGGGGACAAAGCAGGGGTAATAAGAACAGGGCGCAATCTGAATAAATGATCTGTCTTATCTATGCTCCTACTAGTAGTACTTTTATCATCAAGAATTAATTAGTATGAAAGAGGAAATATGCCCTTTAAGCCTTGCTGTTGATTAAATATCGAATACTCCCGTTCTGGAGAACAAGAGAATCCAATTTCAAAGCCCCGCCCTGTATTTCATCTCATTGTGTCTTCTAATAACAATTTGTCAACCATGTCTTCTTCTTTTTCTCTTTTTCTTTCTTCCTTCTCATCCCCTTCTCTCATCACAGCACACCGATATCAACCTTACAGAAATAGCAATGAGATGAATTGAGCTCACACCACCTCCTTTACGGTTCGTCTCTTTTAATTTTATATCTGGTAGCTGTCTTCTCTGCTTTTCATCTTTCATTACTTGTTAGTTGATTCTTAAGTATCGATCAGAAATGGTTTCTCCGTAGTGTCAATGCTTCAAGTGCCTCTTGACCTACCACTAATACAATAAAGCTTCATAGTAGATGCCATATTAGATGGAAGAGTTAGTCATGGTGAAAAAAACAAAAGAGAAAACAAGCTTTGATGTGTTGTTAAGGATACTACTTTCTCAGAGTAGTAGAGATTGCATTATGTGGAAGTTGAGCGGAGCTATTTTAAGCAGACAATGAAATGAAATACCAAGAATCCGGGCTGCAAAGCCTATAGCACTGTGTTAATATGTTGAAGGAGACACAACCCCGATTTTCAATAAGTACATGTCCATAAGGTAATGATGAGAAATGAGAGATCTATACCGAGATCCTTTCAGTGGAGACAGAAGAAAGAGGTAGTCTCTGTGCAAAACTTTCTAGCACACAATCGATAATACCTAATCAAACATGCAGGCAGAAAGAAAAAATTAACAGCGCGAACCAATGTGCTTTGAACAAAAAACTACATATTAGATAAGAAGTGGTATGTATATATGTATGTAACTCAACTCGTAATGATAAGGATTCTTAAGAACAAGTATTTCTCAAATCAATAATAGCTACAAAAAAAAAAAAATGAAAGAAAATATGCTTGAAAGTGACAGGGGACAGAGAAGGCCTATACAGACACACAAGAAAACATTATCATATCATAAATATAAAATATGAAAAACAGAATTTGGACTGGAAAGAGAGGAGGGAAAGAGTAGGAACAAAAGCGGCTTGAAGCTATCATCTAGAAAGCATCGCGTATAAAACAACAAAAAGGATATAAGTATGGTGCAAAAACAATGTAGAATGTCGGTTAGCCAATAAAAAAAAAGAAGAAAAAGTAAAAAAAGTAAAAGAAATGGGAAAGATGCGAACAGTCCTGGAAAACAACCATGAGACCATTCACCATACCCTTTTTTCCCCATCCAAGTGCAGTGCAGTGAAAAAGCAAAAAATAACCTCACCTGCGTCTGTCTTCCCCCTTCCAATTAAATAGCAAAATGGGGATGAACCATGGAAAATGGAAATGAAAAAGAATAGAAATATGGAACAAGAAGCAGATTTCAGATGAGTAGCAATCACCAACTATCCCCGAATTACATCAAGTAGGGGGCGGGGGAAGAGGGCATAATAAAACGTTACAGCCCAAGGACAAACAAAAAAACAAGAACAAACGAGGTGAAAGTTTAAGAATGACATATGTATAAAGGTGTTGTGAGCGATGGATTCTGCCGGGAGGAACGGCCGGCGGATAGAGTAGTTGGATGCTCATCATCGTCCACTGGCATCTATTGAGACTACCAGGTCATAAACGAGAGAGGAGGACGGATGGATGGAACAAGCCCTTGCGCAGCCTATCTGTGGTACTAACATCCAAATGCTGGTTGATGTCCCGGTGCTTGAATACAATGAACGCAATGATGCCCCATTACAGTCGTGGAAGCGGGGAAAGAATTATATGTGTGAACGCGAAAAAGTCGAGCAGAGTTGAAACAGGGGAACAGCTGGCTGTTGGTCGTTTTAATGAAGAAAATGAGAACATTTTTTTAGGGCAACTTGTCTATCGTACAGGTATATAGGGAGGGCGCTGCTGGTGTCGGTTTTTTCATATCAGGGGCAAAACTTGAGGAAATTGGTTTGGTTGGGGTATATTTAGGAAAATTGGCGGGAAAAAAAGGTGTGTTCAGACGTTAGTTGAGAGCTTATTAGGCATGAATATATGTCGTGAGGAATCTAGATAGGAGGTTGATGACATAGAGTGTGAGGATTTTCTTTTCCTTTTTGTTTCTTCTTTTGTTCAGGGATGTATGTATGTATGGTAGGTCGGAATGAATGGTGAAGGGTTATATATGGTTTTCGCTTCACTTTCACTTCTCGCCATATTTCCCAAACTCCTGCTGCCACTTGACTAGATTTCGCGTCAGGGCATCCATCATTTCGATGCTTGTTAGATCCTTGAATTCTTTCTCCTTGGGCTGAGAGGTCCCGTTCGCTTCTATCCCTTCGGCCGCATCACTACTCGCAGTTTGGTCGCCATTCACGATTTGCCCAGACTCCTTTCCGCCAGGTGCCAGCGCTCCATCGGTGGTCCCACTGATCTGCTCAGCGTTAGAAGCCAAGTCGAACTGCAATTGGGATATGAATTCAAGAATGGCTGCAACACGCCTCTTCATCTCGTTCATGGTGGTACGTTGCGGGTTCATATAGCGTGGTTTACTAGGTTTTCCGGACTCTCCTCCGTTTAGGTAAACGCCGTTTGCTCCAAGTTGGCCACCTGTAGGAGAGTCGCCTGTCCCTGTATCTCGAGATTGGCCCCGACGAGGAGAGTTGATACCACCGCTTATCTCGTTGCCGTTTACTGAGTCGCGATCTCGAGTATACTGATTTCGACCCAGTCTACCACGCCGGGCCGGCGGACGACCTGTTTTACGAGTAGCAGGTTTAGTATTGGAGGATTCGTTTGTGATGTTGGGGGTGTCAGGAGTAGATTGTGAGATAGTGGGAGGAATCGAGCTGGTTTTCGTTGGTGAGGTTGTCTCCGAGGGTTCTTCAACTGCTATTTGAATGGTTAGTTTACGTGCTCTTCTTCATTAGCATATTAAAAACACTGGTATAGACACTTACCATCTTTCCGACGATCTGAACGACCTTTCCGTCGATTCGCGGGCTCTATTATCTCCTTTTCCACCTCCTTTTCTGTCGTTTGAGCTTCCCTCTCTCGCTGGTTTCGAACCACACCTCTGGTCTTCTTATAAACAACGCCTTCCACGGAAGCATTGGGTTTACTTTCATCATCTGACGGCGGGTGGGACAAAGAGTTGCTATGTTTTGAAAGGGAGGAAGAAGGAGATCCGGTACGTTGCCGTTTCGCCGCAGGTTTATTCCTGTTTGTACGCCTGAGAGTTAGTAGCTGGTAACCAGTGAACACAATATTTCAATCGCTGAGGGAATTAACATACGTTTCGCTATCACTTCGGCTCCGCTTGCCTCTACGGCTTCCGAGATCATCAGCAACTGATTTTGAGTCTTCCTTGCTCTCCTCAATCGCTCGTCGCAACTGCTCTTCATCGTAGGCAGCATCACGGCTATTCATAGTCGAGCGTCGCTTGGCGGCGCTGAGAGGGCCTGAGCTGCCGCGGCTTTTCTTATCCTTTGGATTTCTGGAGCTATCGAGGGAGCCTGATCTAGAGGAGGATATGGACGATGAGCCAACCACGGGCAGGTAGCGGGAGGATTTTTGACTGCGCGATCGTAAGCGTGAGATCCACAACATCTTCGCACTGTGCTGGTGACAATGGACATAAAAATAAAAAATAAACAATAAACAATAAAAAAAGGTTTGGAGGAAGAACTGAATGAAGCAAGGCTTTATGCTCAACAATACAATGCAGTTAGGGAAAAAGGACTTGAAAAAAGAAGAAGGGTTATGGCGGCTTTGACAGCAGAAGCGGAGGGACAAGCCACAAAGCACCCATCGATCAACAGGTAGTGAATGAGATGTCATCCACGGTGTGAAAAAGAAAGAATTCAATAAAATTCAAGTGATGAACAAGTGATGAAGTCGAGGGGAACATTTCAGTTTATCACTCACCCATTCGAAGCTGTAATGATCTTGTGTAGGTCCTTCCGGCACTCTTCGCAAAAGTATTCATCGGGGCTGGAGGCCTCCTCCATAATCCCGACGCAGCCTCCATGCTGCCAGACTTTACAGGAGTC
The DNA here is from genome assembly GCA_001660665.1 of Emergomyces africanus. Lineage (NCBI taxonomy): Eukaryota > Fungi > Ascomycota > Eurotiomycetes > Onygenales > Ajellomycetaceae > Emergomyces > Emergomyces africanus. The sequence goes on from LGUA01000429.1 coordinate 8,733, forward strand.
GCATTGAATGAACAAGCTCCCAGGTTCTTCAGACTGCATGTCTTCCGCAGCAGGCGCTGAAGCTCCTTGGCCCGAGTCATCCCTCATGCCTTGCTTTGTAGCGCTGGCGCTGCCTGCATCCTGGTAGATCAGCGGGAGGCCGGGGTAATCCTGCTGCCCACAGAGGCATCTGGTTATTTCTTCTTCATCTCCTTCTTCTTCATCGTATTCGTCGCCTGGGGCTTGGAGGGCGTCTTCTGGATCGCCGTTGTTTCGGCCTCGCTGGCGGTGGCGCGTTAGTGGGAGGTCGGGTCGAGGATTTTGTTCGAGGTCATCGATGGACTGGGAGCGCTGGGTGGAAGGTCTGCGAGGGGAGGAGATTTTGTTATTCGAGCGCGTGCTCCTTTCGGCACGGCTGAGTGAATTTGATGAGCTGGATGAGTTTGTATGCTGCATTGCGGTGGATGGTTGGGATGTTCTGGCGCGAGATGAGCGACGAGGAGTCATGACTGAATGGGCTTTCTCTGCTGCAATGCGACTTGCGAACCCAGCCTTCTAGCAAATCATAGAGATGCTAGAAGCGGTCACAATATCAATTTTCCTTGTTGAAAATAGAGAAGAATGAATTATTTTCGAGACACGAACAAGCTGGTTTTCTCGAGGGAAGGTTGCCCAGTTCGAGGTGCGGGCAAGTGGATTTGTAGCTAAGGGGGGGATTGGGTTGGCAATTGGAAGAAGTTTGAAAGAGTGAATAAAAAAAGCAAGCAATACATCCAGGTACAGGCACAGATGACAGACTGAAGAGCTACATGCTTTGAAGCTGTTGGGGAGGGAGAGGGGGCGGGGGGGGGAAAGGGAGGCAGTTGGGAACGGGGAGGGTAGAGTGAGAATTGAGGGTGCGAAAGAAACTTGAGCGGGCGACGAGGAGCGAACTCTATTCTGGCTCTGGCTCTGGCTCTGGCACCAGCGAGAGTTTATTAAAGCTGAAGTTTCCTTCGATTCTTCCCCGCGCAACCTCCACCAGGCCAGCCAGTTCGCCAGCCAGCCGCCCACAGCTATTTTATATTTTATATATATAAATAGCATAGGCAATGAATACTGGTGCTTAGGGCACAATGCAAAAAATTACTTAGTTTTTCTGCGTCCACCGAATCCTACAAACCCTAAATAAATACCTTCGCGTTGCTGGTGGCTAGGCGCGCAACTGACATTTTATAATATTGCCAGGCCTGCAGTTGGGTGCGTTTCTCACTTATTTAAATATCTTGTTGATCGCGATTATTTAATAACGTGGGCTCCGAGATGGAGTGAAGAAAGTGTCAGTACTGCTTAATTGTCACTTCTCTCCTGCGCTTATTTATTTATTTAAATAATACGAGCCAGCACCTGATCCCTGTAAATATTCTGCTAGCGACTTACTTCCCCTCTTCTTCTTCGTGCCGTCAATGCCTTTGTTCGACATCAACTCTTGCCAGGCAGCTTCAGAGGTATATATGCTACTAACATTTGAGACTTCCGGATAGATGTCCGCTGGGATGATCTTCATCATACAGAAACAGCGTTGATATCAGCGTTAAATAATTAATATATTTAGTATGTGGGGATTGATCCTGTGTTCCCCAGCGCTTGGTTCCTCACTAACATCCGGTGATGTACTCTGTACTGTAGAGTACATACAGAGTGCATGGGAGAGCTTCCATTCGCAGGTTCCTTCTCACTTCGACCTCGAGTCATTTCCTCGACTGGACTCGTTCAACGTTCGTTTGTCCGTGGTGGATAAGTTGAGATACCGGGTTTGCTGCTGCGAGGGGGGGCGGCAATACATGGGCTACAAAAATGGCATGAAGAGGGCTTCGAGTGGGATCTCTGCGGATAAATCGGAATGAAAAAGGAAGCACGCCCATCACAACTGGGTTCGCTCTCTTGTTCAACTCTACGAAACAGCGAACCTAGAAACGCCTTGCTGGATACTCGTCCGAGGAATCTTGCCTTCTTCAGCCTCAAAGCCCTTCCACGCTTAATAAAAGAGACTAGGCTTATTATACAACAATTGCTGATGCGCGGCTAAACCCTCGGAGTTTTATTGAAGAAGAAAAAAAGAGACGGGGAAACTCGTCTAAATATTTGAAGACTACCGTGTGATGGCTCTGCCCGCAACTGTCCGCCGGCGAATATGCAGCGTCCGCCGAGGTACTGACTACATAACCCTCTACCCAATAGGTAACAATGATGATAAAAAATCGACGGACGGATCTCTCTATTGGAGTGTGCTACGTAGCTGGTTTTTCTTGTCTCCCTTCTATATATTTTAACACATAGTGGCCTCGGGAAGAACACGTAGTAGAAAAAACTCAAAATTCAAAATTCAAAAAACAAAAAACCTGTAAAAATCGACTATCTGCCACGACCACGGCATTTCCCACGCTATTTACTTGGCTATGGATATATGGAAGTACACGTATTATGCACATTCTGTATATATATCTGGTATTTAGCAAAGAGCCAACACGTAATCTGCACACAGCAAAATATATTTACTTGATAAGAGGGGGGGCGCCAGGGCTGGTTCCTAAAGTGGTTAGACCAGCTGCCCCTTCCATTTCGCTCTCAGGGTTTCCCCGAAAGCTCAGTATCAAATCTAACCACGACGACGACAACGACGAAAACCACAAAACGTTATGATAAGGATCCTTTCTGTCTTGATTACTATCTACCACCCCTCTCCCACGGCCCTATTTGCTTGTTAGATTCAGCTCCAGTTGGAAATATTACACCATATATCTATCTACCTACTATATATATATATACGCCTGCATTGGAAGGAAGTTGAACACACATCACAGCCCCCGTCCATATTTGTCATCCTGCTGGGTAAGTTCTCTCCCGAATTCCCTCTGGCTGGCAATCAACTGGTTTATCCGCATCACGCTCTTCCGGTTGGCCATACATACGTATATACGTTTATATATATTATGTACGACGCAGATATATATATCGTGGATTTGTTGAATCCTCTACTGACTTCATGGGTTTTCTCCCTAGTTCGATTTTGAGATATCCTTAATTTAAATATTTAACCTACTCATCCCCCGCCCCCTTCTCCTTCTGTCCTCTCCGCCGTAAATCTTTCCACCAAAGCTCACGTCAAAACGTCATCTTCAAACCGAACAACCCTGGATATCTTGTCTGAAGTTGGATTTACGAGGCTGGAAAATGGCTGCTACTCTGAGTATGTCACCTCCACTCTAGTTTGACCACCATCTACCTCACATTTGGATGGTCATTGTGCCGTCCTAAAATGAAGCATATATATATATAAAGGATTATGAAGCATTTCCCGCCCCATTTGGCTCATGGAATATTATTGAAACACTAGACAAATCCGATTGCCTCAATTTTGTTATTATCTTCGGATGCTGATGCGGCTATTCATGTAGGCGGGACGTATACTTCCGCTCCTGACACCCCATCTCCTGTTTTTCCAGATCGTTTGATCCGCCCCCTACCGAAGCGTCCCATCCGCTCTCGTCTATCTCCTGAGGCTGCTGAGTCTATACTATACCCGCCGGCCCCCCTGCCACACAGGTTTTTTTATGGCTCCTATTCTGGAAATGGCGAGGTCGTAAACGATGCCAAGGTTTACGTCCAACAGACCAATTACGGACACGAACAGAGTGGTGAAGGTAACCATCACCATCCATATGATGATGGTGTAGACAGTGGTGAAGAAGATAGTTCCGCGGTTGTTCATCGGAGCGGAGGTTTTCATCGATCGTCCATGTCCCCCACAGGTGGTGAAACTCGCCAGAAATACGCGAAACACCTGGAAGACACACCGACCAAAACGTCTTTGTCGGGGCCCGACGGCTATGATGCATTTGAGAATACGAACAATAAAAAGAAGAGGAAAATACCGACGTCGGGCAATCCTGGGAATCATTCGAATATATCGGCGGATATGGTGCCCATGGGCATTACGTCGAATGGCGGGAATGCTGCATCCCTAGATGACGGGAACGGTACTGGCTCATATTATGGGACCGGGAATCCCGCCTCACCGGCGGGGAATGGCATATCAGGACCAGGAAGAGGGCGTTATGGTCGGAATGCTGGTCGTACGGTCAGCGGAAGGACTCCGCTCGCTGTCCATCACCCCAACGCTTGGTTAGGAGGCCGGTCTGGAACTGGACGCAAGGAAGTTGCAACTTCCATTGGCCAGGAATCAATTGGTATAGCTTGACTTCATCTACATTTTTTTTACTTTCCAGAACTGGGGACATATCTGCTGACAAAGCTAAGGTGAATTTACTCATCACTCTGATCAAGGAATCATCTCAGCGGCTATAGCCAATGCGGCGGCCATGTCGTCATCAGCGACTCAGGGGCAAGACAATACGAGTTTACTCGATCAGACAAGGAAGCCCTCTCCGACAAAGACACAATTCACCTTCACCTGTGAATCAGATTCATCCAAAGGTATGGCCTGGCAATCCCAGAACTCATATTCAATCCAGCAACATCATCGCGTGGGTAACCAGCCACCTTCTGGAATGCCTCCTGGTCAAAGAGGGTTCTCAACGCAGGGAACGCAGACGAGCCCGAACCTGGCGTCCCAAGCGAATCACCAAGGCCAGGCGCAAGGTCAGCACCCCTCGCAAGGTGGGCAGAATGCCACCTCGGGCAAGAAGACGCGGCGATCTGCCAACAGTATTTATGCTTTGGCTGCTCGTCAACGTCGACTACAGCAGCAGTATGCGAACCTCCACCACCCGCCAAACATCGATGAGATATGGATATGCGAGTTCTGCGAATATGAAAGCCTTTTCGGCCACCCCCCGGAGGCCTTGATCAGACAGTATGAAATTAAAGACCGGAAGGAGCGCCGTCGGCTAGCAGAAAAGAGGAGATTGCTTGAAAAAGCCAAGATGAAGGGTCGCAAGGGTAAAAAGGCAACTAAGAATGCTGCCAAAGCGGCAGCTGCACAGCAATCAGCACATCAGCAAGGATATGACCGACAACAACATCATCCCCTCACAGGAGATCACGACCCAACAGGCCAAGGAGGAGGAGGAGGAGGAGGACTTGGTAGTGACGATTATTTAGGCGATGAGTACGAAGACGAAGTTGCAGCACAGGCCACTCACCCTTCTCCTCCTATCCCGCAACCTGGCGCTGTTAAACAAGCAATACCGCCCAGCAACCACCCTAAAGCAGGCGCGGGGGGCGCCTCAGCCAAAGGTGTAGCCGGTGGCGGGACGGGCCGTGCTGGGTGATGGCTCACGATGTGGCGTGGCATCACTAGACATGTGCGGATGTTTCCTATGTACTTGTTTGGACGAGAGCTGCCGCAGTTGATATCTCAATCCACTCGCTCCTCTCTTCTCCCTCCATCCCCCTCCTGTCCCGAAGGACCTCCAGAGCGACCATGTTGTTGTCTGCTGCGCCACATTGTTCCCTCCCCGTCATCCTCCCTCTCATACTTGTTATTTTGGGTGGACGTCCTCTTTTCTCCTTTTTCTTTTCTTTTTGCTTTTTTTGGTTTATATTTCACATTCTTCCCCCCATAGATAGATAAAGTTACCCCATTTTGTGTTCCCTTGTCTTCTCTGATTTCCCGCTCCCTTCAAGAACGAACCAACTTGGTTTTGTACCAAGGAACCATCCCCGCTCAATTTTTTTTTTTTGGGCTCTTGTTTTGCGTTTTACATTATGCGTTTCCTCCGCTTGGTCATTCCCTCTTGCCCTCCTGCATGGCATTTTGGTAATCAATCACAAACCCCCCTCTTTGCATCACTAAACACACCGTTTTTTAGTTCCCCGTTTTGGAACAGTGACCTTTTTTGTTTTGGCCTAAACTTTTCATATACTCTTGTAGGCACCTTGAACTCACACCAACGCACAGCAGGAGTATTAATCAGCTTATACGTACATATACAGTTATTCCTCTTTTTCCTGTCTTTACTTTCCCTCTGCGTTTTTGAGAGCGGGGTGGGTTACATCTTTAGCGACATTTTGGTTTTTTTTCTTTTTTTTCTTTTTATGCTCTCTGTGAAAAGGAAGCGAGTGGAGGATATTCTTCTCCTTTTTACAACTGCAAATTGCAAGCATCCATTGGTACGTTTATTGGGTTTTCCAAAGCAGGTAGGGAGGGCTTTTTTTTCCCCACCTGGTGTCTGTGAAAGTTCCTACCCCAAGAAAGAAAAGAAGGCAGGAAAGAAGATTTTTGCCAATCTTACTTCGATTTTCTTCTCGCCTTTTCCATATTTTCTCTACTTTCTATATCGTTTCTTATTTTTTTCTTCATCATTTTCATTTTTCTGTTGTTCTCCTCTCAACCATCGTGTTCATCAGTATTGAATGACCCTTTTTTTTTAACCCTCTCCCAGCTTTTTGTCGAGGTGGTTCATGTCAAAATATCTCAGACCGAGTTAGGTATCTATATATGACCCGGAGTCAACAGCTGCTTTTGCTCTTGGGCGGTGTCAGAATTGGTATGCCAAGCTGGATTGGATCGTATTGGATTGACCTAGGATTGGATATGTATGGGCCACAATGGGATCGAGGGAGAGGATAAGCTGGAAAAGAGGGGGTTAACCAGAGAGCAAACAAGCCTTCACCAATTCTTCTCAATTCTTCGTCTTTTCTCTCTCCTCCAGGTGTAGAATAGTTGAGCAAAATACAGTACGGTTGAAGCCTTTTTTTTTGGTATTTTAATTTCTTTTGTTTTCATTCTTTCGTGAGTAGGTAGTCGTTCCAGAGAAGAGGAAACGTTTTGTACTGTACGGAGTAGTTAAGCGCTGGATGAGATTTAAGTTGAGTACTAATACTCCGTAGTAACTAACTACTGAGTAAATTATAAGCAGGAAAGAATAGTAATAATAAAAACGGCGAATCGCCGTCACAAGGAAAATACCCGCTCTCTTTTACATAGTTAGTACATATTCGGCGCACGGTAAATGATGGAGGGAGAGGAATCCAGCTACGTAGTGCTCCGTACTGTACACCTTGTTTCATGCCCCAGGGTTGGGTGGAAGTGCTTCATACATTGAACCTATTGCCAGCCAATAGATTTAACGGAAAATAAATACAACTCCGACAGAAATAGAGTCAGCTGTTTTTGAGCAGTAGTATCTTGTGGTTAGTACTATTTTACGATTATTTATCGTGATATCTCTTCCTGAAACTGCTTACCCCCTGGCCAGGGAGGGATATCGTTCCATCGTTCAAGGCGCCTAAGAAGTTTACATAAATACTACGCAGTACATCTTTGGGGCCAGGGCGTTAAAAAATCATCATTGAACGCTACTAGTACTTTTACTACTAGTAGTACTCCGTACTCATCTTTCCATCAGCAACTCCCAGCCAACCGATGCCTGCTCATACCCCAAGACCACAAACAGCTTCTGTTTCCTTCTTTGCCTTCTGCGATGTGCCTGATGTTCTTCAGTGGCAGCACAGGGGGGATGTTCGATTGTTCTGTTTCATATTAGACCATTGTTTCTGTCTATTGTTAGACAACCTACGACTACTTACTCCTGGCTAACAAATGTTTCATTCGTGCTTGGGATCCTGTCCCAGGGACTTTTCAAGAAATAAAAATGATTCGACAATGAGGAGTCTCTGTTACACGCTCCAAGCAATGTGTCTGTCTACCTTTGTTTCTTCAAAAGATGTTGGGCTACGTGCCATGTTTGGCTTGCAAGGTTTTTTTCTGCCTGCAAGGAGCTAGCTGGCTTTGACTTGATCTGAGTACTAAATATCCAAAAAGTACAAGATAACATATTTATATAAAGATCCCGCTTCGAGCTGCAGTTCAAATCCTGTCTTTGTTCTCTTCAGGAATTACTCAATTATTGTATCAAGATATTTGTCTTTGTCTCCCTTTTTCTTTTTTTTCTCTCTTACCTTTTCTCTTTCCTTCTTCTCTTTTCTCTTTCTTCTTTCGCTTTTCCTCCTGGTTCCCGCTTTCCTTTCATTCTCCATCCCTTTCTATATCTCGCAATTCTCTCAGTCTGTTCAACTGTTGTGCTGAGCACAACATATCGTTGACACACACACACACTCCGAAGTTTTTCTTTTCCTTTCCTTTCTCTTGCTTGCAGGAGAAAAATATTTGCTGGACACAAAAATACATCACATTTTAGAATAAAAGGGGGATTAATATCCAAGGGATAAATTGGAATCGAGAAGAGTGCTGTGCACCTTATCCCCTCCCCCGGTCTATACGAAACTCCGCTTTTCCCTAATAATATCAAGAACCGGAATATCATAACGACCATACACACATACACAAGCATCTGCAAAGGTACATTCGTCTATATACCATCGGCAAGCGATTCACTTGGTTTGCCAAATACGTGGACAATAGCTACTCTCTCGAGATTGTAGGGAGGACCAAGCTATCGATCAATTGAAGAGATTCATTCATAAAAGACTCAAAAAAGCGACATTCACTCAGACGATTGAAACTTCCACATTGAGGATAAAAGTCTATACTCTTTTGGGCCTTTTGTGATTTCTATCCCTCAGTCGTGTTCCTTGATAAAACCCAACGACCACCACAAGAGCAAAATCGAAACTGCAGAGATATCGATCATTCCTTCCAGCTCTCTTTGAAAGGAAAAGTAATACCAACTCAAACGCAACACGCAGCCAACCAGTGCCATAGCTATGGGTATCAAAGCTCTCATCTTCGACGGTGTCCGCAAGCGCTACAGCGCCGGCTCCGCCATCAGTACAGTTGTCGGGTGCTCTCTCCGGTTCCTACAGTTCGTCTTTGGCCTCGCGGTCATTGGCCTGTATGCGCAGGACCTCGTCAGACAGCACAAGGATGGCAAGTCATACGATCCAAAATGGGTATGTTTTTATTTTTGAATTTTTTTGTGAGCTTTTTTTAAAAGTGAAAGATAATGGGTCGAGGAACCGCCGGGGTTGGACGAGAGAGTGAC
>LGUA01000043.1:0-44132 GCA_001660665.1 Emergomyces africanus
GGGGAAGAAGGAAGTGGACGCAAAGGGAATCAAAAAGGGGAAGATGAAAGTAAACGTAAGTTCACCGTAAGAGAGAGTAAGTAATACAGAATCCGCATCCCCTCGAACGCCGTCTTGGATAGAACCAGAACCATGGTCAACTCATTTCAATGTACTTGTTAGAAGTTCCGGAATTGAGTATAACGAGCCCGAATTATAAACATCGTTTTGCAGCAGAAACTCGGGTATTCACTCTTGTTATTACAGCTCCGTCCCTGGGCCCTACCGGCCCGGTTTCGCAAGCATGTACCTCACCGCTTCCGCTGCAACAGGCGTATCCCAAGCACTATTTGACCCGCCACGTCTAAACTCCGCTCCGCTCCCATCCTCCCCACCTCCGCGTGTAGCTTCACCCATGATAACTTCCAAATCCCGCTTCTGACTACTCGTCCAGCGCCTGACGAAGTTCGCCGGGTCTTGGCTTAGTGATTGGAAGAACGCGTGTCTAGCCTTGGAATGAGTGAGCGCCTGGACGACGAGAGCGAGCTGGTCGTCGAGACCTGCGACTTGGCGGAGCATGTTGGGGTAATCCGGGGTCGTTGTGATTGAGAGCATTTTGGCGCGGAGTGGGTCATCTACGGCGACTCGGATGTCGTAAACCGTGGGTGTTGGATCATTGTGGAATTGGGGGTCGACGCGAATTGTGTAGGGAAGTTTGATGGGGTCGAGCGGGGAGGTGTGCGCGCTGGCACTCTCGGGGATGGCGGGAAAGAACATTTTGTCTCGATTGAAGAGCTATTGAGTTTGGTTAGTCCTTGGTTTAGGTTGGGAGAGGAAGGTTGTCCACGGAGTCTGGAGTTACGAAGAAAATGGTATGAATAGGTTTGACATACAGCTTTCAAACGATCGTCGCATCGTACTGCCCGCTTCTCTTCAGTTTCTTGAAGCTCCATTGCTTTTATATACTCCCAGATGCCCACCACAATGCCGCCGCGTGCTTCCTCATCGGTATCCAGGATGGATGCTAGTTCCTTGCTTAACTTGAAGCGCTCTGGGTTCTCGTCTCGTACAAGGCTGATCGTGGCGTTGAGATTAACTTCCGCTGCGCGGGAAAACTCAAGACAGTCAAAGTCCGCGTTGGCTGGTAGTGACACCGCACCGGCAGGTATAGCAGGTTTTGTCCAATTGATGGTCGCTAGATCTGCGACTCCAGAAGACGCTGGCTTGTCAAGTTCGACGGTGATTGACTTGAAAAAATGAGAAAGTCGCTTCCGTTGCGGTAAGGAGTGATTTTTGGTTGATTTTTTCTGCTTTTGTGGAGAATCTTCTTCCATCGCATCTGGGTCGTTCTGGTCATTCCTTTTAGTTTGTTCGCCGTCACTGTCACTCTCGTCTGAATCAAAACCATCAGGTTTGTCATCAAGCAACTTTCCCTCGATCTTGACCCTGTAACGCCCGCTCGCAGCGGCACCACTGCCACTCTGTCCTGATTCCCGCTGCCACGGCTGGTTTTCCACAGTATTCGAAACCCATATCCGCAATGTTCGGAATCTTTTCACGGATCTATTGACGGAATCTTGTATATCCAATCTTTTCCTCACCATTGCGGCATCCAGACGTTTTTCAACGTCTCTCATATTTTTGTATTGGGCGACACCGTCACCAATGATAGCCTCTTCCACCCCATCGGGAAGATTCTTGTCTGTTGGTTTCCGGCTTCGTCGTAACGCAGTATCCATAGGATTGGGGACATTGCGCTGGGCGAGCTGAGGGTTTGGAGCTGCATGTTGAGCGAGAGGGACTGGCATCATGGGGCCTAAAAATTATTTGCAAGTTAATATAGATGGTTACAACTTTGCAAAAACACCAGTCGTGTTTTAAAAAGGTAAAAGTAGAATGCACTAAGCGAGAAATAATGGATAAACGGGATAATGGTAGAAAACCTACCAGGGATGGGGACGCCTCGACGCGGAGTGGCAGGAAGACGATGGTGAGTGGCCTGGTGGTATCCACGGTAGTTGGGCTGCATCGCGGCGTTCATGCCTTCTAGACTCTATTTTTTTTAGAGTCAGTTTGCTCGGATTTAACTAGGTACCGAAAGGAGCGAGGATTGCCCAGCAAATAGAAGTGGGTAATTAAACGGAATTGTGGATGTCTGCTAATCGCGCCCGATAAAAGGTTCCTTGTGCTGAGGGGCCTTTGGCATCGTGGTCGAAGCGAAAAGGGAAGGTTACTCCTTATGGGTGTGTTTGCTATGTTTGCCCAGTATAGTCACGTGCAAAAATACTTACATCATCCAAAATTCCAATCATTTTCGGTCATGGAGCTTGATGAACAAACAATGGTGTTGATCACCATTTTTACTTGCTCCCTGCTTCAAATTTCTGAGAAAAGATAGTACTCAGTAGACTCTGCGCGGCTCGGAGTGTGACGTCAGCTTGCTAATTGGCCATCAATTGTGTTAAGTTCTACTAGTATTCCGTGGTTCGTATCTTTGACTTGAACGGTCGTAGACTCGTAGCTAGTAGTAACTTACTATGTTATCCGACATCGCCTCCGCTAATTGATGCACCGCCCCACTCCGTCTATCACTACAAGTGCCTCCTTGGATATACGATGCCTCCTCCTAGGAACAATATCACAGTTGTACCATTTGGTAGGTCTGAGGTGGTACTATATAAAAAGTGCTACCCGTAGGAGATTTCGCCTCCAGAGATACCACAGTGCTGCAATACCCAACCGCAAGCGAAATCAGTCTACTGTACCCCATACACACAACGATGGACTCCGATCATAAAGGACCACCACCTGCTTATGAGGACAGTAGTGTACCGCGACCCGCAGAGGCGTCTCCTCCAGCTTACGAAAGTCTGGCTGCCCATGATCCATTTCCCTTGAACCAAAGGCCTAGCACCCCAGATCCGGGCCAACCCACCATCCTCACAATGGATGGTAAATATATCATCTCATCACGATGTCCTGACCGGCCCCTCTACAGTCTCTCTCACGAGTTGGACGGCCGCGAACTAGGGGCTGGTATCATGGTAACACGACTTGGGAAGAAAAAGCCAGATCCTAAGAGCATATCGCAGAGATATCAAATTCCAGGAAGCGATATCTCTAGACAGGACGTATATGCGCTCCGTGAATCCGCACAACTTTTTTCCCCCTCTGGAAGTTTACTGATAGACGGACGGAGGCATCTCTCTGGGAAACTTGGGAAAATGAGCAAATGCATGACGAGATACGGATCGGGATGGACTGCTGGCGGCGATGGATTGCCTTCCTTGGAAGCTCGGCCAGCTTTCTTCGCCAGCAGCAGAAGATTCAGCAACCCCGAAGGTAGTGGCGCAAGTGATGGGCAGTTTTACGAATGGAGACTAAAGGACAAGGATACATCGGGGAAAGGCAAAGTAGAGGACAAGGGAGGCACCCTCCTTGCGATTGAAACGAGAAGATGCTGGGACAAGGACAACAAAGTAGAAATAAATAAACCGACGCTGGAGTTGAAAACAGACCTTGACGCTCTGGGGAAGAAATTCCTCGATTTCTTCGTTGCAGCATGGTGTATGCATAATTGGCGGGACGCGAAGGGTATTACGAAGGAGCCCTTGACTTGGGACGAGTGTAAGTATTCTTTACCTTCGATGCTGTCTTATTCTTTTCCTTTTGATCAATAGAGTTTGAACTTACCTATTTACCGGCGAACAGTTAAAGAGCAGGCGAAAGTGACGAGGCGAAAACATGCTGAACAACGCAGAAGAAATATGGGCGGTTTCGGTGTGATTGCAGCAGGGCCAGTGTTCTAAACAATTGTGCCAACCCGGAGTCGGAACCCTAGCGAATCCGAAACTGCCCTGTCACGGCCTTCCGATATTCCAATTTTTAGCCAAAATGGTTGTGGTAGTTACGTGCGGGTATGATATTCTTTCTCTTCATTGTATGTATGTACATGCCCTTTCATAAACACTGGACAGGCTCCCTCCTCCTGCTTGTTCCATTTCTCAGAACAATTTCTCGCTCGTTTTATCCGCCTAGTCAAGTCAAGTCATAGTCATAGTTTTCGTTCTTCCGGTATTCCGCCTTGCGCTCTACTTGCTATATGTGTTGGGCAGTCAATGCCTGGAGGTGCAGCAAAGGGACTACGGTCACGATAGTATGGACGGCATTCCCGGGTTTCTGACCTGGTCTGGAAAATTCTGGCTGAACATCACCTTGAGCCATACTAACGCAAGCTTCTATCATTATGCTATTACGACTTCACAATGTCTATCAGCTTTAATTCTCACGTTTCCCTCCCTACACATCCATGACTTTTGTAGAAAAATTAGGGCTTTGGAGGTGGGTAAGCAAGCTATATCCCCGTAAACTTCCACAAGGAATAGGCATTTTCCTTCACACGCCTTTAAAAATTCTAGGCACAGCAGAAATGTTGCCGTTCCATAGTACCGCCAGTAGGATTATCCCGACCTTTGTGGTAACCTCATCTTACCCTGTTGCATCGCATATTTGTTTAGTGAACGATTTTTGGGTGTTGTTTCTTGCTTCTAACACATCCTGCTGTGACATCTTAAACCTCCTCCCCATTTTCGTAGAAACCCCATTGACTAATAAATATTAGGGATTTCCATCACCATCTTAAACCTCGTGGCTAGGTAGCTAACTGTAATGCGGCAAGAAGATAAAAGTGCAATCTAAATCCCTGAAACGGAAACACCCGTTGCCGTAACATACAAATCATGCCATGCGTTGAACACTCAATTCCAGTTAGAAAAATCCCACCCCTCTCCTTTACTCAACCTCCATCGCCTCTACTGTAGGCCCTTTGCCACTTCTCTTTGCTTGTACAAACCCAACAAACTCATCCACGGCACCTGGCCAAGCTCCATCTTCACTCCACCAACTGCACGTCTCATCCTCTTTCGTCCTCCTCATAAACACCTCAACCTGTTCCCACAAATCTTTGTTGACAGGCCTCTTCCAACTTCCCTCAACGAACTCAATCCACCAATCAAGCCATGGTGTGCTGCGGGAGTTCCAGTTGATGCCACCGTTGGGAGCAGTGAAGAAGAGACGCCATTGCTCCGTGGCTATGTCGAGAGTTAGGTTGCGTTGGCCTGATAGGCGGCAGATGAGGAATGTGTAGCGGTATACTCGGCGGAAGAGGTCAGGTTCGTTGGGAATGCGAGCGCGAAGCGTTGCGGCATGCGAAGCTTGTTTAGAGATGGTGTCGCAGCTTTGTGCGAATCAGTAACTACGAAGGTGGCTGGGAATTTGAGATAGGGAAAGAAAAGAGGGATGTGGACAGGGCATGTGAGGTCGGATATGGGAAGTTGAAAATGAGGGAAACACACTTCATATTTTTCCAACCTTCAACAAAATTTTCCCTTGTAAATTCTCCCATAGATGGAGACCGTAGGAGCTCTGCGATGGCAAGACAAACGACTTCATCTAATTGTACTTTGATGTCCTCTAGATATTTAACCGCGCCTTCAATCCCAATGCTATCTGGATTTTCGGTTGGGTGGTCTGTTGAAATTGTCAGAACGCCGCTATTTAGGTACGTGCACCTATCGGTGAAAGAAGATTACGTACCACGATAGCTATCAAATATTTTATTGAGTTCCGCAACTGAATTATTAGAACCACTTTCTGTTGAGTTTTGATAATATCTGCGTGAAAGAGGAAAAGTCAGTCAGCAATGGTAAAGTAGTTTCAACTCGAAATGCAAGAAAAACCCCTAGAGAAATGGAAATGGACACGAGCACAGATATCCGTTGATAGGCCTGGAGACCAAATGCAGAGTGATGATAGACGATGTAGGGGACAAGAACTCCGTGGTTAATTATTCACAAGCCCCAATGATATAGATAGCAGGTATTGATCAGAAGGAAACGAGGTCCATGATTTTAGCATCCGCCTTTATATCTCGCGCATTTGTCTGCGGGGTGGAACAGGACCTGAGCAGGGCGGAGGAATTCTGTAATTGAAGACTTGTATAGTATGCAAGAATAGCAGAAATCCATACTTTGCCCGCTTAAAACGGCGGGGAGACATGGCGGTTGTTCCAAGCAAAACTAAGCAGGCAGAAATTGATTCTGACCCATCCAGCTGCAATCCACTCGAAGGGGAGCCGATATCACATGAAATCCTACTGCTTGCTTCTTCTGGGCTTGAGCGGGGAGACCCGTCTTTTGTAGGGAGGGGAATGGCATATATAAATTTTGTTGGCCGAGTGGGTATTCACTTCGCCCTCAGTAGGGAAGATTTCGGGAGGTGGATGAGAAAGAAAATTGAGTGGCTGTTGATGAGGCGCTGGTATGGCTGGGGTTCATCATTCAATACGTAAGCGAATAGATATGTGATCCAGGTTCCATGTTTGGTAAGGAATATGGACGGAGTTGTCGTTTGTAAATGTGCATTGGTGTTGTTTGTGTGCAGCCAGAGCCATCCAACATCCACTTGATTCAGCAACCTAGTCATCCAGCGCAGAAAGGCCCCCCCTCAGAGAAGACGGCAATCCAAAATAAATATCTCCCCCGAATATGACTGGAGGAACGCCTCGATAGAAGGATATTCATAACTTTCAACAAACAGAATCTGGGTAAATATGCTCCTAAACACTCGCAAGCACCGTTGGCCTTTTGGAGAGGCAAAGCAAAAAAGATAACTCAATCAAATGTGCTTTCGCCAGAAAAATCCGTGCTATCCTCCATGCCTTATCAAAAAAAAACCATGCTTGCTTCAAATAAAGCAAAGGAAAAATCAGAGCAAGAAAAGAAAACAGATATCACCTACGCATCTACAGCACGCTCAAGATTCCATCCGTTTGATTTGAGAAGCTAGAAAACAGAAAAGATAATCACACAGTTAGTACATGAGCATACCCAATATGAAAAGTGAATATTAATAAATATTAAAAGGGTGAATTTGGCTGATACAGAAACTTGACGGGTATATACTTGTCAATAGTATGCATGTCAAGATTCAGGATCAGAACGACAGTCAGTGTCATACCTTGCCAGCAACACTGTCTCTTGCGCCTGTGATGCCGACAAACTGCGAAATAATCTGTTTCTGGCTTGAGGAATATAGTGACGGCATCTTGGGAGACTTCAAGGCCGAATCCTATTTTATCAGGGGTTGGTAATGGGGTCAAACCCTGTGGTGGTAGTATTTAGGCGCGAAGCAATTGGAAGGCGGGGTCGAGGTTGTTGTCTTGAGTTGTACTCCGTACGTAAGATATATTCGTGTCTACAAGATATGGGCAACACGAGATTCGAGATATAAAACTTTGAGAAAGAGAGGGCGTGATAATAATAATATAGTTAGTGATGAGAATAAGAATAGCTTGTCGGCGGTATCAGCCTTGTTTGAGCGCCGTTTTTGATGTTACTCCAAGTCCCGCATCTTGGAACCAACGAACTGGCTCAATCCACATGCGGAAGCTTTTCCGACGCGTTGGTTCAAGGCTCACGTGCCAGCTGAAGAAATCGGCCAGCTTCCAAGGCTTGATAAATTCTCTACGGAGTACTCCGTAGTACAGATACTAATCCACTGATGTTCAACAGAAAGAAAAAAAAAACCATTTTAACATTTTCGTACGGAAATAGCCGTAATAATTTTGATTGGTATGGTTTTCTGCTACTGATCATTCCTCTAGGCTATCATTTATAGAAGGGTGACAACTGGCGAAGGAGGCGCCGAGTTAGGACTCAGGAATCCAGGCGGATCTCAATCTCAACAAACAGGGCCGCGACAATAAAACGCCGAGCATAGATCAGCTTATACGCATATGGGACAGAAATGTAAATTATAAATAGGCCAAAGGTGACAAGAACAAAGAGCCGAAGCCTAGGAAGCAAGTAGAAAAATTGTACAGTACAAACCAAAGCAACCAGCCCAATAAACGCCAAACTTTTCCGCCCGACTAGGAAGTAGAATAAAAGCAAGAAATAGCACAAAGGATTATGTGGTAAAAAGGGTATCCTCCTACGGCAAATGTTAGAAGACGCTTCCCGCGAACATTGACAATGAAAATATGGATATCTCCTGGAATATAGGTTTTCTTACCTCTCGTAGATATTCTCCTATATCCGCCTGTCTAAATGTCGTGATACCCGTGGGGTCGAGCCTTCGTGCCTCCGCCGTCGATCGAGCAGTCACTCCGAAACCCTATAATACCAAAAGATATTTAATAAGCCATCGTCCAGCCAAGAAATATATATATCTAGCATAACCATGAAAGTAACCTACCAAAGGCGTATCATCCATTGAATGAACCACCACCCCGGAATGTTCAGGGCAGTCCTCACTCCACCGCCCAACATGCGCCTTCACAATATTACCCCCGTAAAGGAATGGCATCTCCCCATTTGGCTTGATCCAGATCTTATACCTTGCATGTGGTGCGATCACATCCAATGCAGTGATATGTAGTCGGAATTTGCCGGTCTTGGTGAATTTCCCCAGGCAGGTACCTAGCGAAAGGAGACTCTCGCGAGGGACTGAGGTGGCCAGGTTGGCTATCGAAAGACGTACATAATACACTCGAGAGCCATGGAGACGGAAGACATGACGCTCGTCTGCTGAGGGATCTCCGCTTTCTGTAGCAGGCGAGGGGGGCGGTGCGATTAGGTTATTCAGGGAACGGCCAGTGTAGTTCGCGAGTTTGGAGAAGAGGGTTTTGGTCTCTGTCTCTGTGAGGGCGCGCATGGTGGCTGAGGTATCCTCTTCGAAACAAACAATCCAGAAGATGGAAAGAGGAGTAAAAGTTGAACAGAAGAATGATCAACAAAGTCGTCCTGAGGTTGATCAGCGGTGCAAGGCTTTGCCCGCAAATAAAATTTCCCTGCTAGCGTGAGTCTTGGCATTTGTTGCACCGCAAGTTTAAAATTTTTTAAAACAGCGTAAATACTTAAACGTCAGAACAGATATATTGATTTACGACAAACATAACCACCCATGGCGCCCGGACATGCGGTGAAAAGAAGACGGCTCAGTCCGTCTAAGGATGGCGATTCAAATGCCCCAAATACAAATAGCTCTTCTATGAAAGATTTCTACAGTCGAGCTGCAGAGTGGGACCTTGAACAGGACTACGAGCGCCGTCCACGCAAAACCAAGAATCGAGATAAAGAGAAGAGTCGACTCCCGATTAAAACTGTGGAAGGAACAATAGAACACGTCGCAGAACCTATTGTTGAGGATGAATCCGACAACCCATTCGATTCTGACGAGGACGATGCAGAAGAGCAGCCGGAGACCGTTGTTGTTGAAAATCCAAAACCAGTTGTGCCTGCGAAAGTCCAGATTTTAGAGGCAAAAGAAGAGTTGGCAAGGATTGCAGAGCTTATAAATGAGGACCCAGAGGAGCACACCGGTTTGTTTAAACGATTGTCGGACATGGTATCGGAGACCTCGCTTCCTGCGGTGAAAAAGCTCGCGTTGGCTACACAGGTGGCTGTGTATAGAGACGTTATTCCTGGCTATCGGATAAGGCCTTTAGGTGAGGACGATATGACGACCAAAGTTTCAAAGGATGTACGGAAACTCCGCAACTTTGAGCAATCGCTTCTCACTGGATATCAGAACGCTGTCAAGCTTTTAGCTTCGTTTGTCAAACCACAGAGGGTTGCAAAGGAGGGTGATGATACGGAGGGTTTGAAGGCCGTTGCAATCAATTGTGCCTGCAATTTGCTTATTGCTGTACCTCATTTTAATTTCCGGGGTGAGCTGCTGAAGATTCTGATTTCGCAACTTGGTCGTCGAAAGGTCGATGATAACTTTATCAAATGTCGGGAGACTATCGAGAAGCTATTTTCCAACGATGAGGACGGCGTCGTATCCATGGAAGCGGTTAGCCTCCTTTCTAAAATGATGAAGGCCAGAGACTACAACGTTCACGACAGTGTATTGGATACCTTTCTACACCTACGCCTACTATCGGAATTCTCTTTGAAAGGCTCAAAGGATTCAATTGACAAACACGCCGATAACGAAACAATCAAAGGGAAAAAGCCAAAGATGAAACGTGAATTTAGGACGAAAAAGGAGCGAAAACTCGTCAAGGAACGAAATGCAGTTGCGAAAGACATGAAGGAAGCAGATGCCCTCGTCAGCCATGAACAACGGGATAAGATGCAAGCAGAAACCCTAAAGCTGGTATTCGGCACCTATTTCCGCATCCTCAAACTCCGCAGCCCCAGCCTAATGGGTGCCGTCCTTGAAGGCCTTGCGAAATACGCCCACTTAATCAACCAGGACTTTTTTGGCGACCTCCTCGAAGCTTTGAAAGAACTTATAGCGCAGACAGACTCTTCTAACACTTCAGAAACTGCAAACCCTTCGGACTCCGCCGATGAATCAGACCCCCTTGAAGAAGACGTGTCAAGAAACATAACTCGCGAAGCGCTACTATGCTGCATAACCGCCTTCGCTCTCCTCGAGGGCCAAGATGCCAGCAAAGCCGCCTCAACGCTCCACCTCGACCTCAGCTATTTCATTACCCACCTCTATCAATCCCTATATCCCCTCTCCTTACACCCAGACATCGAACATAACCCGAACAAATCCTTACGCCTTCCAGATCCCTCCACCTCTGCCCCCGAAAGCGCACAGAACAACAACAACAACAAAGTAAACTTCCAAACCCCCACTGTTCTTCTGCTTCGCTGCCTCCAATCTACCCTAACCGCTAAGGGGACCAACGCGGCACCTCCAGTCCGCCTAGCAGGCTTCACAAAACGACTCATGACTGCCTCATTACAGCTACCAGAGAAATCATCACTAGCTACACTGTCGTTGTTGACTCGTGTGGTGAAGCAACATGGGCGGAAGGTCGCACCGTTGTGGAATACTGAGGAGCGTAGGGGTGACGGTGTGTTTGATCCGGCGGCGCAAACAGTCGAGAGGAGCAATGTATTTGCAAGTACCGTGTGGGAGGGCGAGTTGTTGAGGCTGCATTACTGCCCCAAGGTTAGGGAGGTGGCGAAGGAGGTTGAGAAAGTTATTGCATCGGTGAAGTAGTGGAAGTGGGCTTTTTAGTGATATAGGTGATGATGAATATCGAAGCTAATCATAAGCGGCTTTTGTGAATATAGTCATGAGTGATAGTTTTACCTTGTCGACACCTCTTCTTCCCTTAAAATAGATCGAATGATACAATTACACTGGAAAAAGCTGCACATCAACATCGATTACATATGAGTATTATCTTAATCCTACAAAATTAATCACACAAACAACTAAGCCAACTACGTGCTTCACATATAACCGTTCATGATATGAATAAACGCCAGTATACAAGAGAGAAAAACTGAAAATAAGAAAATTAACCGAAAGGTGGAATTGCCGTTCCCCAAACCTACAGAGTACTCGTGATATCATTAAAGACAAACAAAGCATGAGAAATAAATGATCAAACAACATCATACCTAATACCTCCCCCCACCAAAAACGATAAACATTGGATCCTTTAATTTGGCGGGCTCTGCATATTAATATTTCATTGAGGATTTAACTGATGGTACCAATTCGAAACTCCAGCCCATGGCCGGTACGCGTTAAACTCAGGTTGAGCAGCAGGCCACTGCCCAACTGGAGGGTTGTTTCCAATGTTTTGGGTTGCTTGAAAATGTAGATGGTTTGGTTGAGGCTGACCCTGGCCAGATTGTGGTGGAGACGATCCGTAATTAGGGCTAAAATCGCGATGCGGCGGGTAGTTTCGGTTTGAAGGTCCCCCTCCACCACGCATATACGTATGATGGTGTCTCATGCTGGATTGGCGGGGCGGAAATCCTGTGTGCTGTCTGGAGGCTTGACCATAGGCAACAGTTGGGACCGGACCGCGCGTAGCGGGATGAATATAGGATTGGTCTTCGTAACCTCCACGCACTTGGGAATGAGGATATGAACTAGGGGATGCTGCTTCTTGCGCTTGCGGTGCCACTGGCGTTGACGGGTGTTGTCCAGCAGAGCTTGGGGTTGCAGCTGTTGATTAAAGGTAAGCAGCTGTTCAGTTGCTGAAGGGGGGAAGTGCTTACCTTTCCTATATCTACTACCACTGGCGCTGCCACGCTGATTCATTCTACCATTATGGCGCTTGTGACTCCAAAATCCCCTTTTCTGGGTTGTTGATGGGCCGCGCCAACTACCGACCCGCTGTTGAACTTGCTCCAGTGGCGTATCCTCGGTCGCCAAAGGGTTTGTCTGGGAATCCACCTTTCGAACCGGGCTTCCAATGTTCACCTTTTCGCCATCACTGCCTCGCCTTTCACCTGTGTTCTGTACAGTTGACGGCCCAACATGGTCCTGATCAAAAGGTGCTCTGTATGTTGTCATCGGAGTCCGAGCAAAAGTGTCATGAGCCTCTTCCTCCACAGCATCAGACCACTCGAGACCATTACCGTCACCAGCTTTTGAATCATCAAAACCGATTTCTGCCGTCCTGCCACTGATTTTTGCGACTGTGACAGCGACAGACTCAACAGCTTCACCAATTGCCCCCACTACTTGGGTGATATGATTGTTGATGCTTTTCTCGTATGATGCGAGGTTCCAAAACCTTGCATGTCTTGCCAACTGTAACTCTTCTGAAAAAGCTTGTAGTTGACTGTTGGTGTCTTCGAGGTGCTTGTTGATTTTCATCTGTTCGATTTGAATGCCAGCCACCTTCTCCGAAAGAGACTTTAGCTGAAAAATGATTTCATTCTGCGGAGCCCCTTCAAGCGATAAAACCTGAGGAAAAGTTTCCTCAGATTGAATCACGGCCTCAAACTGGTTCTCCAAGTTGGAGTCTTGGCCAGGTGAAGTTTCCGGCGCCATGCAGTGACCGTGAAACATGTGAATGGGAGTCTGGACAAATACAGACCCCCCTTGATCTTGTGATTTGTTACTTATTGCCGGATTTCGACTGGAATCTTTCTCACCTCTGATTCTGCTTATGTTTCTTCCATGGGTGAAAGAAGAATTATGCGAGCTGGCACCTTGAGACTGTGAAAGTTGTCCAGATCCCATTGGCGCGGGTGGATGAGGGTGAAGCTGGATTGACGAAGGGGTGAGATTTTGCCGGGGCAACCAGCCCTGAGTATCATTCTCGCATGGGACCGACCTAGGACTCACGGTGCTGCCACTTCGATACACGTACTCCTCAGAATCGTCAATTCTTATCGAACCCTGGTTGCTTGAAGCTTTCCTTTCAGGGACAATCAATTTGCCACTGCCTCTGGTGCCACACGTCCCCTTGCGAGTTAGGCTTAAGTCCGGGGAGCCTAGGATAATTCCCTCTAATTTAGGTGGGGGATGGCAATAATCTTCTTGAGAGGACTCTGCCGACTCTTCACTTGAAGCAGGAGAAATGCTCATTTGAGTTGTGGCCCGATTCCCACCGAACAAAACCTGCTCACCTTTCAGCCTAGGCGTGGAGCTTACTTTTCTCACAGTTCTAAGAGGCTGTTCTGTCATTCCCGAAAAAGAGTGCCCTCGAGGCAGCAACGGTGCTGAATTTGGCGCTTTGTCAGTGGCCTTCTTCCCTTTGGGATAATATATTTTGGGCCTCTGACTTGGTTCTGAGATATTTCTGTTCTGCATAACAGCTGGCGGTGGTTTTGCTGATGGTGGCTCCATGACAGAGTTCCCACCCCTGCCTGGCGGGAAGCTTCGTGGTTGGGGGATCTCGGTCGTTATTTCGCGCTTTGAGCAATCAGGATCCCGTCCTTGGGCCGCTATCTGCCCCCGCTTCGCCTTTGACATAGAGAATTTCTTAAACTTCGGGGCCATTGTTTGTTGGCCAGTTGGTAATTCCTAAATTGCTCTTCATTTGGTGCAAAATTTGTGCGGTCATCCACTGTACGGCAAAGGCCCCGAATGTTGCAGAGTGTTCTACTCAAATAGTGGCGATGCGAAGATACGGTCGTATTGTGCAAATGAACAGAGCTTGCAAGATCACAACATTGCCTCTGGTGATTGAAAGAAAGAGCTGATAGATGTTCCAGGAGGTTTTAAGAGCCACTGTTGAAGGAGATAAAACACGCAGTGTGAGGTATGGTGGGGGCAAATGTCAGAAATGTACAGTTAAAAGGGTAGGGGTTCAGATAGTCCGGTGAGAGTGTCAAAGTCAAGACCTGGGGTGTTACTAATGTTGCTATCCCCTGTTCATATACACTGTTGATTCGCGAATTGAAGTGGAAGGTCTGGGTTCAGGGGAAGTTCATATCAGAAAAAAGTAGAGGGGAAACAGAGAAATAAAGGAGGTGGGTTTTCAATCACGGGGGCTGTAAAATATAAGCTATAAATATTTTTTGTGAAAAAGTTCCAGAGGTGAAAGGGGAAACGAGATGAAGATTCTTGGACAGCGTCAATATTAGTGCCATCTAAGCGAGGTGTTCTTGTTGATTAAATGGACTGAATCCTGACCTCAAGAGTGCTTTAAATCGTTTCTCCACCCCTTTGAGAACATGAATTCCCTTCGTTTGTCCTTGCTGCTTGTTTGCTGCTTGCGGGTACAGGCATGTGGGCCTAGTGAGAGAGCAAGGATATCGATAGCTCCTTGTCTTTGTTGTTCCCCTTTCTCTTTGTTATACACTTCCCCTAACCTGTTCTTTCATCTGGGAATTAAACATCCGATGGCGTTCCAGCAATAGAGTTGCTTGCTCTCTGGTGGCAAGGGTAGGACCGGCGGTCATGGTTACGGGTAATCTTTCTTAGCTTATCCACCCTCATCTCCTTCTAACAACTTCTTTTCTCCGAATCTATACCACCGCTGGTTATCATCACACTTTACAGAATGGTAAAGAAACCAAAATTTCAGGAAAGAGCAAGAAAATCACCCAATACTTTTCCTCTGATAAATCGAGCCATACTTTTTTGTTAGCTTTAAAAAAAAACAGAACAATAGGGTATTATGCAAGCCAACTTGCAGAAATTGAAGTTCATCTGCATCTTAACGAAGAACGGGCTATGGGGTATAGGGTGTCTGTTGAAGGCAAAGCGATACTGCATGATGGAATGAGGAGTGGGTTGATATAGGGAGGCAGCGGGGTATAAATAGGACGATTGAAACCGGTCTTGAACGCTAGCCGTAGGCCATCCACTCTTTTCAAGTTTGAATGAAATTGTAGGAAGAATAAGAATAGAGAAGACAATCCGTGGCTAAAAATATAGCGAAACATTCCTGTTCCCGGGTTTTAGCTTTGCCTTAAAAATATAAAATAAAATAATATTTTTCAAGGTATACGAGACCTGGAGATGGGTTCATAGCTTGCCTCGACGAAGATATCGCTACAGTAAGCAGTAGTATTATAATCCGCCCTCTCGTTTTCTGATTTATGCTCTCCTTCCCCAAAGCCACATAGTATACATATCTAAAACACATACTCATCAAAAGTGCATCCAACATGGGATAACGGGTTAGATGCTAGACGCTCCTCCTGAAACGCGAGTACAGGCGTGCTTATTCGGTAGGCAAATCGACGAACGACACCCTTTTCAGGGATCCAAATAAGACAAGCATCACATTAATCATCGTAAGATTGACAAAAGTGTAGGAGCATAACATATTTGCAAATTCAACCTTATCATCGCTAAAATATGCGACAGCAACAGCAATGGACGAAACACGAAAAAAAGTGAGTGCAATTTCATGATAATAACCAGGTCAAGTCGTCAACGACATGTTCAAAAGGGCTTCACCGCTAAAGTCAAATGGAACGGCACGCGCACAACAAAGCAAAACAAGACGCAACGAGTCAATTCAGATCAGATGAGTGAAGATGATGGAACACTAAAAAGGTACTCAGCGATATAGGATGACAATGCACGCCAGTACAACGCTAAGGGGAGCTGGAGGAGAGTAGCAATAATCGTGACAGTGACCAAGAGGGCCCTGAAGTTGGTCAGCATGACCAAATGGAGGATTTGGCGAAGCAAAAGGAAGGATATCAAATTGTACCGGTTTACAGTAGAAATATATGGAAAATAAGCTTGTAAATAAGAGAAGATAAATACAGGAAAGAAAAGGCGAATTCACATAGGAAATGGAGGAGAGGGGGGAGAGGGGAAATGGTAAAGGAATTATAAGGGGTAGGCGGAGGGTGACGATGAAGGGAGGGGAGTGGGGCCAAGGGGTATGTAACAGGGTATATAACAGAGTCCCACCAAAGCAAGAATAAAAATTCTTAAAAAAATATTTCTCTTACTGGCGAGGATTATCGCGACGGCCGCGGCGGAAGGCCGAGAAGATACCGCCAAAGAAACTCGTAAAAATCGCATGCCAGAGTGCCTTGAAGAAACTGTTTCTCTTGTGGATTGTGATGGACGTGACGGATCGGTCTCCCGCTGTCGTGGGGCGCGGTTCTTCGGCTCCTCCCGGACCCGCTGCTGGCTTCGCTGTGGCAGGCTTAGTTGGCGTGGTCGATGATTCGGATCCAGTGGATTTTGAAGCTATTGGCTCAGTTTGACTAGCGGTGGAGGGCACAGGAGCTACATGTTCAACTTGTTCTGAGAGAGGCGCTTCAGCCGTGGAATTCGCCGGCTCTACAGCTTCCGTTGCCTTCGCTGACGGTGCCTCCTCCGTGGACTTGGTGCCATTGACTAATACGGGGCCTGCCTTGGCCACGTCCCCAGGAGTATCAACTATCTTGGAAGGTATTTCCGGGACAGTCGATGATGGTGTTTCCACGGCAGAAGCAACTACTTCTGCTGGAGCACCCCGGGTGGACGAAGGGATATTTTTGTCAGTGACAGGTTCTTTGTCATCTGAAACGAGTTGAGCAATACCAGCCCCAATAATTGCAGTTGTGAGAGTCGCTGCTACGACTGTCGCAACCTCCGGTCCTTTCGCAGGCTCTGATGGTACATCTTCAATTGACGCTTTGGATGTGGTACCATTCGTTTCAACAACTGACTCTTCTGCTGGGGCCTTGAGCAACTCTACCTCGAGTTTAGCTTGTGTTTCATAAGGTGCAGCGAGTTCTTGAGTGTTATTAGCCACGGTAGGTTCGATCGTAGATGTTTCTGCCGGCGTCTCGATGAGAGGATCACCAGAAGTTATAACACTAGTTGGTTGCACAGTTTCGACATCTGTGTTTTTTCGAGCTTCGTTATCCTCGGATTTTGACTCCTTTGGCTCATCCGGAGCTGGTACGGTGAGCTCCGCCTTCAATTGGGCTGCATTTCCTGGCTCCTCGGCCGGTATCTCAGCAGTAGGTAGTTCGAGAGCAGCAGTCTCCGCAGGAGATTCAAGATCATTGGCAGGGGATACATGAAGCTCGGAAGCCACAACAGCAGCAGCAATGGGTTCAGAAACCTCGGATCCAATTTCAGTGGCTGGTTGGTTGGAAAGAACAGATTCGGGAACTAATTCAGCGGGCAGCGTAATTTCTGACTCGGTACTGGGCTGTTCAGCTGCTGGTTCTGGAATATGTTGAGCGATTTCGCGAGGAGCATCGGTTACTTGAAGTGGTTCTGTAGGTGTAGCTGAATTTGCGGTAAGTTTTTCAACTTCTTGCTCTAGCTCCATCGGCTCCAGCCCCACGGGTGTTTTAGAGGCATGAATCGGTTCCTTCGTCTCTAGTTCCGTCACGCTGGTAGCAACTTCAGCAGGGGAGGCTTCGCGCTCGGCGGCAGGAGGTGATTGCTCTTGTTCCTCTGGTGCGATCTTCTCCGAAACAGGGATAGAATCTTCCGGTTTGGGAGATATCGGTCCATTTGCCATAAGAGGTTCGGGGGTAGTAGCATCTTCAACATGTTCCACGGCCACTGGTAGTTCCGTAGCAATGGACTTTGATTCTCCCTCTTGAGTATCTGCTAAATTGGCTGGCTTGTCATTGGTCACCACCTCAGCTTCCTTGTGATTAGGTACGGCAGTATCGACAATATCGGTAACTTTTGACCGATCTAGGTCATCCGAAGGTGTCGAGATTTGTGGCTCCCCGGTGGCTTTGAGAACATCTGTAGATTTCCCTTCCGATTCTTGGACGGGAACCTCTAGAGTCTCGGTAATATCAACAGTGGAAGGTTCTAGTGCGGCATCAACACTAGCATCTTCAGGAACTACAGCTGTCTGTGGTTCCTCTGCACTAGCAGGCACTTCGGCAGCGTCCTCGGCAGCGGGAATTGATTCTTCAGCTTCCTTACATTCAGGAGCATCGATGACAGCCATTGGCCCTTCAGTCTCCTCTTCAATTGCAGTAACAGGAGCGACATTGACCTCTTTTGGTTCAACCCCGTCTATATTCATCGCAGAGGCGGTACTTTCAAGTTCTGCTATAGCCATTTTAGGAGAATCCTGAGGGTCGGGAACAGCTGAATCTACCTCAGTTTCTGCTGGAGGTTCGACAGCAGAATGGCAAGTAGGTGACGAGACCTCAACTCCGGTTGGTTCTGTCGAAGTATCCGGAGATCCAGGTCTCGCGAAAGCTGGAACAGGTCCCAGTTCGTTAACAAAGTTGTTAGTGACTTTCGGTACATCTGGTGGTAGGGATTTCGCTGCAATTTCGGCAGATTCCGAGGGGGATACCTCGGGAGCAGGCTCTGGTTCGAGCTCAGAAGGCTGTGTTACAGCATTGTCAGCGTCGATTGAGATCTCAGGCTGTGTTGACTCCACTGAGGTTTGGGGACTATCAGAAGTTCCGGCCGCCACAGCAGGGTCACATTCCGGCTGAGGAACCACATCCTCAACAGGTTCTAAGACCCCAGATTCCTTCAACTCCTCTGGAGCTTCGGGAGTTTCGACAATCACATCCTCAGTTGGTAGCTCAGGCTCAACAGGTTCGGCGCGTTCGGCAGGTTCAGCAGGGTCAGGAACCGCATCACCAGTAGGGTTCGAAGCCTCCGCCTCCATCAGTTCCTCTGGAGCGTCAGGAGTTTCGAAAAGCTCAGTGCCAGTTTGCGACTCAGGTTCAGCAGGTTCAGCCGGCTCAGAAATTTCGGCAGGTTCGGCAAGCTCGGCAAGCTCGGTAGGTTCAGTAGGCTCAGGGATACTATCGTCGGCGCTTTGTGAGATCTCAGGCTCTATTGGTTCCACTGGAGCTCCTACGACGCCGGAATTGGCAGTTTGTACCACAGGCTCAAGTTCGAGGGCCACGTCATCTGCAGGGTGCGAGGTCTCGGGGTCCATTCGCTCTGCCCCAACTTCAGGTACATCGGTATTTGAGGTGACAGTTTCGGCCCCAGCTTGAGCAGGGTCAGATGGCTTGGGAGCAGAATCATTTGAAAGCTCTGGCGCTACTAGTTCCTCAGAAGTGGCTGATTCAAAAGCGGTAACAGCAGCAACATCGGCTCCAGAATCAGGCGCTGGAGCGGCATTGTCGACAGACTCAGAAGCTTCCAGCTCCCCTAATGGCTCAGGCGTCTGGTCACCGACCACTTTAGCTTCCGGCGTAAGAGCGGGGACGGATTCGGGTGCTGTTACGTTCTCCGCTGGTTCATCAACAACTGCTACCTCCTCTGCTGTGCCAACCGGCTCTTCCTCCGGGGCAACTTTTGTGTCGAGCACTTTATTCTCCGCAGATTTGAGATCCTCTGGGTCCCCGGTGGCTACTGGCTTGTAAGTCTCGGCGCAATTCAAAACTTCGTTCTGTTCTGGAGAGGGTGCTGGCTCCGGAATGGCATAGTCTTCAGGTTTCGACGCTACTGGCTCCTCAACAGGCTTGGCAGGTTCTTGTTCATCAGCGACTTCTGGGGTGTCTAGTTCAGCAGGTCCAGATGCAGCTTTCGGTTCTAAAACAGAGTCATCTTCAGGTTTCAATGCTAGTGGCTCGTCAATGGCATTGGGGGTCTCTGGCTCATCAGCAGCTGTTAAAGGGTCGGATTCTGACTTAGGCGCAGCATCCTGTTGTGTGACTGGCTCAGGTTCGGGAATGGAACTGGCACCCTCGTCCAGTTTTGGTGTTTCTGGTCCTTCTGCCCCTGAACTCTCTGGTATATCAGCGCTATCATCTGGTTCGGTATCAGCTTCAGGGACTACGGGAGTATCAGGGGCAGCAGGTTCCTCAATGGCAGGAACATCAGTAGCGTCGTTATCGACGACAGTTTTGGCATCTGCATCTTCAAATGGAGCAGCATCAGGTTGAGATGGCTCTGGTTTAGGAACAGCAGCAGTTGGTTTCACGGGCAGGGGTTCGGCCTTTTGTTGATCCGGCTCCACCCTAGCTTCGTCTGGTTCAATCATGGTGACGTCATTTTTAGCTACCTCGGCAACTGTAGTTGCGTCTTTTCCAGCCATTTCCTCCTCATCAGCTTGAACTTCCCGTGCCTCGTCTACTCCGTTGGTAACCTCTTCAGCTACAGAGCTGTTGCTTTCCACGGGCAACTGTTCGGATGCCGGAGCCGCTGGTTCCACAGACGCATCCGCTATGGCTTCCACGACGGACTGCTCTGCCTCGTTTTTGGCGGCTGGATCAACTGTAGTTCCTGGGTCGATGATGTCGGCATTTGTTATTATTTCTGATGGCTGTTGGGTTGGGGGTTCAGAGTCTTCCAGTTTATCATCCGCCCCATCTTCTTTCACGTTTCCATTTACCAATGGGGTTACCTCCGCTACATTGTCCTGCGATTGAGCTAGTTGCGCATCATCCTGAGCGCCATCAAGGGTAGTGAGTGCGGCAAATTCGATAGGTCCAGCGGTAGCTGGCTCAGTTGGTTCAGTTGGATCCTCTGGTTCATTTTCAGGGGATGGAGCTGCTTCGGGCAGCGCCCCATCACTCTTCGCTAGGGCGTATGGTTCAGCCGGACGTTCGACCACCTTCTGGTCTGCCTCTTGGGGCTCAATATCCACGGTGGTCTCATCAGATTTGCTGGCTTCCTCAGTGGGTTCCTCTTTGACAGTCTCATGAAGCTCCTCTGGCCCGGTAGCGTCCTCGTTTTCTAAGGTGGTTGGAGGTTCGATCACTGTATCCTGCTTGGTAGGTTCAGACACCTGGGTAGGCTCAACCACCAGTTGCTTGTCGTTACTACTGACATCTTTATCAGATACGGCCTCTGTTTCCCCAGGTTCCGCCTTAGTATGCGCATCCAGAGCTGCAGGATTGCCCTTTTCCGCCGGTTCAGCATCCCGTCCTTCGCTGTCTCCATTTAAGGGGTCCTCGGACTCCTTGCCAACTATTGGCTGTTTGTTGGCTGCGGGGTCGGATGTGGGATCAGCTGGAGTCGGATGTGAGTCTCCGACAGGCTCATTGGCAGGCTCTGAACCCTCTTTAGATTCCGGCTCATCTCCTGCCACATCACTTTCCTCAGTAGCCTGGGAACCATGCACGACATTAGTGTCTTGAGCTGCTGCAGACGGTTGGGCAAGTTCTGGCACAACGTCCTTTGGTGTTACGGCTTCAGTCATAGGAGCTTCCCCAGCAACATCCTGCACTACTTCGGGTTCGATGGCGGAGTCGGCGGGGGAAGGTTCGGCGTCAGGTTCATTGTCCACAATCTCCACCTTCTGGGAAGAGTTAGCCTGCCCCTCGTCATCTTTGATGTCCTTCGCAGATACCTCATCAATAGTAATGTTTGCAGAGGGTTTTGCAGAGGTGTCGTTGTTCTCCAGAGGATCAGACACAGTTTCCTCGTTAGTCGTATCTCCAATGTCCACCTTCATCTTATCAGCTTTCCCCACATCCGGGACAACAGCTTCATTAGCTACTTCCTTTGCGCCCACTGTAGCTTCACTAGCAGCGGGGACAAGTTCCACTACGAGAACATTATTTTTGTTTCCTTCAGTGTCCAAACCTACAAGCACCACTTTTTAGCATATGTTATAATATTTGTCACTAACGC
Organism: Emergomyces africanus; assembly: GCA_001660665.1. Classification (NCBI taxonomy): domain Eukaryota; kingdom Fungi; phylum Ascomycota; class Eurotiomycetes; order Onygenales; family Ajellomycetaceae; genus Emergomyces; species Emergomyces africanus. The sequence goes on from LGUA01000043.1 coordinate 21,745, forward strand.
ATTCAAATTGGTCACTTACTACTTTCGGTATCTTCATCATAGAACCAAGAGCCGTCCAACCCCTCGCGAAATTTATAATGGTGCTTTCCCGATGCCACTTCAAATGACTTTGAAAACTCGTATTGGGTGTCTGGAATATCACCATTGGTCCGTACAGAAGCCTCCGCGTTTTCCAAGGTAGAGAGGGGCTTCACATCAAGCTCGACTGGTTCCCAGGCGGGCTCAGTGAAAGAGGCAGCAAGGAAAATGGCGGGAGTCTTGCTCGACCGGCGAATGGCAACATTGATAGTACTCCGGGTATCATCTGCCATCATGGATTGTTCGTGAAGTCGTTAATCGTCGTGACGGTCCAAAAGGAAGAAAACAGAAAAAGGAAAAATAACAGAGAAGTCAAAATGAAATCAATAGGAGGCTTCAGATATCACGGTTTCTTTCCTTCCGTTCCGGTCGAGTTTAAGCTGGAAAGGATGAAATGGGCTTTTGTACAGCTGCCGCGACAGATCTTAATGGTACAGTACAACGAAAGCAAAACAAACAACAATGCCCCCAAAAATACTTTTTAAAGACGATGGATAACCAGGTAATAGGAAACCACCTCGTAAGTCCCAAGAAGAAACCACAGAGGGCGGAGGGAGAGCGGATTATGGTATTTTATTTCGAAGCGGAACTCCGACAATTGGCGGGATGGTTCGTTTGCAGGCGGGGGAGATGGAGGATGAAAAAATCAGAGGAGCGCGAGTGTTAAAAAAGAAAAGAAAAGCAAAGAATGAAAAGTAGTCTGCGTAAAGGCGGGACAAAAATAATGCCCAACGAGCTGGTGGAGACTTCAGTGTGGTCAGAGCAACTTTTAGTGTCAGTGGCTGCATTCCTGGCTGCTCCTGGCTGCTCATGAGCGAATGGGCTGCATTAATGGCGGGGCAACCGCATTTGACGAAGCCTGGGGAGCTTGCTAGTTAATGGGTTTGGGTACAGAAATTTGATTAAAATGGATCCTTTCAAAAAAATAAATAAAATAAAATAAAATGAAAAAAAATATCTACGACGGACTTTTTTTAAGGAATTGACTATGACCAGTGATTGGGTCAAAATTATTTCTGGTGAATATCTGTGTTTCCAATTCCATTTCGAAGCCCCTCCACTCATTCTCTTACTTTCTAGGTACAGTACATACACACGGGGAAGCGAGGAACAGAGCAAAAGGCGTACAGTGATCAGAGGAAACAGAAGCAAGAGCGGAGGATGGCCTGTTCCCTTTCGGAGAGGATTTACGAATGAGTTTTTCGTTTCAAGGTTTTTTTACTAGTGCTTTTATCGTGATGGGTAACCCCATAGGTGTTAATGGCGGAAGTTAAGCCGATACCACTGTGACGAGAGCAGGGATTGGGATGTCGCTGGTGATGAAGTTGCTAGGTAGGGGCTAGGTTGCTTTCGCCTGTATGTTCTTCAAAGGTGCTTTATTTTTTTTTTACGTTACTATTCATTTTTTTTGCCGTTGGTTTGACGCAAGGAAGATGGAATGTGGCACAATGAGCAGCAAAAAATAGCGAGAGAAAGAAAATAAATAAAAAAGGCCTAGCGGTCCCCAGGGACCTCCAGCGTGACAAAAAGGAACAAAAGTCAAAATGAACCCTAAATTTTTGGGTGTGCTCAGATAGCCAAATGTTGAGCTGCAAAAGCCCGATCATCGCCTTGCTTGGTATGTACGCATAGTATGACGCGACAGCACCACGCTCCAGGAATGAAGAATTTATGATTTTCTTCAATAATATATCTGGTATGTATGGGGCCTTGGAAGGACTTCATGTTACTACTACTCCGTACCATTGTTGTCAATGTGCGTGATCGTGAGTTTGATAGCGCCGCTCCTCAATAGCGGTGAACAGGGAGTTCCAGCTCTTGCTAGGGCACTTGGCGAGGCCCTAGAGCTCTTATAAGTTTTTAGCTTCAAAATAGATTCCTCGGTGTCCCACTATTTTTTTTATTTTTTTATTTTTATTTTTTTTTCCCTGTCATTTTCCGTTAAAAATATTTGCGGTTTTTTTTTGTGTTCAACTTATTTGGAAATTGCTTGCACCTGCTATGATTTCAAGAAAGACAGACAAGATGATTACGAGCTGAAATGTGCCTTGATATTTGAGACAGTGCTAAGGTGATAGATATACTACTGTACTGTACAAAGTACATAGTGTGTAAGATGGCAAGACCGTAAGAGTGACAGTTCCCCCACAAATAATCACCTATTCTTGTGAAGGACAGAGGGCCAAGTGCCTCGGCAGGTTTTGGCTAGCTCCGGGGCATGGCGCGTGTTGGGCAGGTGCTCTGTACTGCGTAAGACTGTAGTCCGCACCTTGTTAATTTTGTGTAGGAGCTCATTCGAGCGCGATGTGCAAGCATTTTTCCCTTGGTTTATCGCCAATATACTACATCATCGTCAGCTATGCAGGTTTGACTGAAGGTTTGGGTTTCAAATCATCCGAGAAATTAAATGGACACTGTGTTTTCCATTTGTTTTTACGTTTCCTTCGCTGTGTTTACGCGATGTTACTGTTTTTTTATGCAAACATAATTTTATCACAAATCAGCCACACCTACGCAGTAGGGAACATGTTGGGAATAATCAGCCCGAACCCCATTCCCATTTGTCCCACCGGAATCAGGATGGGCCAATTTGTGAACATAAATTCAAAACCACGCATGTTAACCTCGTTTGGGCTACTACTGCAATTTAAGTGGCAGCGCAAATACAGAAAAGGCATTAGCAAATTTGAATATTATCAACAATAATTTTAAGGGTCATGTATGACCCTAGCAGCCATTTGGAATGGTAATTACCTCTGGCCATTTTTTAATTCTTCAGAACCCTGCAGCTGATTTGCCCATACGTTGCCCTAACCTGCACGGATTGTACCGCGCGCCCCAAACCTTCACCCCGCTAACCAGCTGCACAGTGAACTGCCAGGTGTCAATCAATGACGCGACCCTTCTGTTCTGTTCTGTTCTTCGTGCGTTGTCCTGAAACTAATTGCAGTTACCATTAACAAATCATAGATCTAAAAAAAGCAAATAATTCATTCATAGAGTTTCCCATTAAATATATTACGGAATATTCCAGCTGCCAATTACTTCCTCGTAAATTTCACAAAGTCACAACGCATAATCTCTGAGTAACTTACTAGTGACCCAGCTCATCCCTCAGACATTCATTCTAGTTGTTTCGAGCCAAAAAAAAAATTGGTTCCCTGCCCAAGCGGACGAAACAATCATTACTTTAATGCCGTGGTCCAGGAAGGAGTGACGTCAGTTGGAAAAAAAGCCTTCAGGTAAGGCTAGTCCGGGAATTTCCTTTACTCTATTTCAGCTGCTCAGGTTCCATGATGAGTTGCTTGATAAATTGGGCAACAGCTAGCATCTTCTGAGACTCATATCTTAAACACTCGCAACTAGGCATATCGGACATTAGCATTCGACAATAAACGATTATTTAAGCTTAACTCAATCTGATAAGACTGCTGGTCAAAGCTCACGTACCCACAACGAAGTGATGCACCTGTTGCGCAAGTTCTCCTTAAGCAATGAGCGGGGTTCCCGACAGATAGATTTGTCATCCGCCAGACTGACTCTGTCTTTTTTCTAAGCGTGAAGGTAGTGACTCTTTCCTGGACGCAAGTTCCCTATTGATAATATTACAGGAATTGTCAGAAGTGTATGAAGGACAGCTCTCTTCCGCTCCAGGCGCATTGTTCAGTACAACTGCTGGGCATTTATGCAATATCACTGTTTTCAAGGCCAGATGGACTACTAGAATGACCAGCTGGTCCATTCCAATCACGCATGTTTCCTGAATCCCGAGTGATGAATATTTGATATCACCTCGAATCATAAATGCAGTAGCTGAGTTGCTTTTGCCCTGAAAATGGTGCCACCACGACCAACATTTTTCAGATGGGGTACTGGGGTACCAAATTTCAGCTACTCTGCAGAATTTGTTTGGAGATTCAATAAAAATTTTGGAAGACATTTTACCCTTCTGCACAAGAAAGATTTGAAAATTGCATGTTGCAGACTCTTCTGCCAAAAAGCTTTTGATCCGCCGTCAGCCCGTCTGTTCGAACTGGATAATTTTTGTCGCATGCTCTTGCATTTCCCTAGGGGCGTCCTCGATACTTACAATAGGGCGGAGAGTGCTGCGTGAGCATCCCTAAATATCCCATGCGTTCTATCTTCGGACTTGCGCACGGGGTTGAGATCTGTGCAACATGTATATATGACTCCAACGGGGGGTAATTGGTATTGCGGGAAATACACAATGATGGATGATGTACGTTTGCGGAAATCCATAACCTTATTGGTTCGTTTTCCAATGTACTGCTTTACGTTTTACGGCTGGTCCAGTTCTAGCGAGGTCTTGGCGAGGAAACATGGGAGAACGTCGTTCTCGGAATGGGCATTTCTCGCTTCTTGATATTTTTGCAACTTTCCACACATTTTAGTAAACCGCTATTCAATATCTATGCTTAGAGATAGCAGCCCTTGTCGAGTGGATATAATGATAGCAGGATTTGTTTCAAAGAGGTGGAGACGTATGAGGCGACTGACGTAGGCATTGAACATCATGCTACTCCGTACGTACGTAGAAGAAGCCGAGACACTAACAGCGGGTATAGTATGGCATTATTGTCAATATCTGCGTTGGGAAAGAAACCGTAGAACCCACATTCACGTATTGGGCACCGGTAATGGAAGATTCTCAGGTTGTCATGGATAGTAGCCGACAAATAGAATATATATCACAGATTCTTTCGCTGTCGTAAAGCAACGGATACTATTGCCCTAATTGACAGGCCAGTTGAATATGAGCAGGGTGTGGAGTGTGCAATACCCATTTCGGCACCGACCTCTTTTCGCACGAGTTTAGCAGCGTGTGTGGTTAGAAGAGGCAAGCAAAATGGCTTCAACCAAATGCCTAGTTTAGGGGTTATTGTATCATCTTTTTCCCTATTGGCCAATGGATTGACTGGGGTCTTCTCCAATGTGCCTGCTTTTGTTAGCCGGTAAAGTTGGATAATCAAATGGCATATTTGCTGAGGTGCCTAGCCAATATCCGTACTATAATAACTATATGAGGGCGAGCGCTCTCTGTCTCGTTCACAGGCTCACTCTCCACAATCCTTTGTCTCAGCAGCTAACCGGGCAGTGCTCTCTCAACAACTTTCGCCATGCACACTTCTTATAGCCCATCGTAAAATTTGGCCAGTAACTGAACGCAAAGGCCCTTGTGCAACCTGAGAGGCTCTGCGGAAAGCTAGGGAGTTCCGTCACGGGTGGAATTTTTAGCAACTGAAAAGTCTCACATCAAAGGCGTTCGCCAACGGGAAATACGAGAAAGTAGGGAGGGTGAGAACGCTGCTAGTGATTTTCGAAAATGGCCAAGATGATGAACAGTTGCTGAATGCAGCAGCAGGATGGGCTATTGAGATCAACGAATATGTCGCCGAATTCTTTTCACCAGAACTTAAAATGAAAAGAACGAATCCCAAGACGGGGTACTACCATTCTCACTGCGCGGAAAATTTAGCTATTTAGCCTCCTGGTGGTCGACATTCTCCAAAATTTTGATACAAGCAGGGAGCCACCCACTCTAGACCCTCATTGGTGTCCTCCAAGGCATAGCTAACAATGCCTGGGGAACGCGTTATGCGAAGTTTGTGACAAGACTAAAGCTTGGTCAAAACCTCCGTTGGCCCAAGGGGCAGAATCACCCGGGGTTTGTCAACTTGAAAATCACTCTCGTGGGGGCCAACCAGGATACATGATACGGCAACGTTAGAGAGAAAGGGGCGGAGGTTGGGTCAGTTAACAAATCTCCGCGTCGATAATGAAGTCAACTCCCAGTACCGACTCCCCAGTTGTGGACGGAGAAACATTTGATACGAGTACCTTTCTCGAGGTTGGTTCTCAAGACACATAGCTAACAGTAGTATGAATAGTACTAGTGTTCATCCTAACCTACGAGGTATGCAAATTGGCAGTGTCTGGGCAGGACATAAATACCGTTTGAGGCGCTGATGCCCAGATTATCCATCATGAATGAATGCCGTCGAAACAAAACGTAGGTAAGACCTTCCTGCGAACAACTCTGCCATACAACTTCTGACGCCTGAGGAGATCTGATGCAAGGTGGTTGATTTAAGTCTGGGACGCCTGGTTAGTTCCCTTGGTCAGCAATTTAGGGCCAAGCTCAGCCGCGCCAAAAAAAATAAAAAAAAAAACAAAAGACACGATCAGGCGCGCAGAAGTTTTCCCCAACAACTGTCGTCGAATACGTGACATGGATAGCATCGTGTCCCACGCGAACTTGAACACTGTGTGAAATCTTCAACTACTAGGTGCTACCATCAGTCCACATTTTGCTGTGGATCAGGGCTCCCATATCCCGGATATGCGGTGGAAACCTAGCAATTCGAGGAAGAATACTCCGTACGGACTAATCTACCTGATCCCTAGTCCGACTGCCCTGAACTCAGAAAATTGCCTAGATGGGGAACACGACCTGCCGATGATCAATCGGCAAGATTCCCAACTTTTGGAGCTGGGTACTAAATTTTTCTTAGGCCACATATCTACGGCATTTGAATGTGGATGTATATCTTTCTTAGTGTCTCGAGTTCCTCCCCGGCCAGATCCAAACATGTTCTCGCGTTAACAAGGCGTTTTTGTTTGCGTTGGCACAGCTTCATCAAGTTCTATTTTTAATCGCCAGCAACCAACTTTTTTGCAACTCATGGCTCTGGCAGAATAATGGAGATCGATGAAGCTAATTCCTGCTTTGATTGACTGCTATCACACCGCTTTTGATTTTAGGTTTTGCTCTTCATCGCCACATATCGAACACGACATCGCCAAGATGGTGGCGAGGGTTGCAGATCTTCCTGGCCTCGATATATTTTATACGAGTTTTCCGTTTTGTTTTATGTACCAAATCGACCTGTCCGCCCATTTTATGGAAGATGATATTGTATATTAAGGGGCTTTTGTAACCCTTGGGCATGGCTGGAGTTTTTTGATTCTCACTGGAAACTTGATTGTTATTCGCTTCCCGGTTGTTTCTACTATTCATTCATCTCGGCCCGAATCATACTCATTTTATTGCCTTCCTCCCCGTAGCCCACAGTCCAAACAATTTCAACGACAACAGTCAAACCACTCAAAAAATACGATTTTAAAACATGCCTTCCTTTAAACCTTTCTCCCTTCAAGGGTTGCTCCTCCTGGCAATGGCATTGGGCGCAATCGCCAATCCCTTACCGGACCCCCAAGTTGGCGGCGTACGGTGCGGCCCCAGGACCTGCACTAACGGAGATGTGTGTTGCAACGAGAGCTGCGGCATCTGCACTAAACCAGGTGGTTTTTGCGTCCAAAGATACTGCGGGTCAAACCCAGTGGTGACATGCGGCCCCAACACCTGTCCCCGAGGGCAGATTTGCTGTAATGAGAGCTGCGGCATCTGCACTCGTCCCGGCAGGGGGTGTACAAAAGCGATCTGCCGCGGGAGCCTGTCAAGTGTGGTTCGAACACCTGCGCCACAGGTGACATTTGCTGTAATAAGAGCTGCGGTATCTGCACCCCCCCTGGTGGCAAGTGTACGAAACGACGCTGCAAACTAGGTCCTGCCCGTGCGTAATATGGTACGACGAAATGCGTTGCTGGTCAAGAAGCTGCAATCCTAGTTGTGGAATATGCACTCCTAGCGGGATTTGTTCTCAACAATGTTGCGGAACCCCTAGGGCGAAACTGAAAACTGGAGACAATCTTGGTTGGTCATGTTTTGGAATGGGAATGTTTACTTTTATGGATATGAACTTTGATTTTTTGGCTGCGGGAAACGGCTAGGCATATTTCGTTTTTTGATTTGCCATATTTGGACAGGTCCATTTAGTATTGAATGAGCGGATGTGCTTTAAACATCGTTTGTTAGCATTTCGGCCGGTTCGAAATGATGTAATGTTGAATACATTAATGGCAGGTTGCAGGTAACGATTGGTATTCTGGTATTCTCTCCTTCACTTCTATTTTATTTCACTCTTCTTCCTCTTTGCTCTCTCTTTTCCATTGCTCATGTTTAATAAACCGTCTGAGGGAAGTCTAATCCAGACAATTTTATGTAACCTGTAAACGATAACTTGGGTTTTTTTCTTGTTTTGTTAAGCTGGGGCGCCTTCGTTTATCTTCACGGTTAATTCCCCTGAACCACACACCCGACATATCTTGTTACGTTCCGCTACATACCTCAATTGGCAAGTAGTCGTCAGAGAAAAGGGAGAGGGGAACAGGAAGAAAACAACGCCGCAAGTAATATACAATATACATATGGTCAAGTATGTTCAAGGCAATCGCCCTTTTGATCTTCAATAAAGGGAAACGGAGGTTTTTCACCATGCGTGCGTATTGTCTCCAGGGCTCAGGGGTGGAGAGACATTGAGATATCACTACTCTCGCAGTTCTCACATTCTCGCATTATACGCTTAGTTTCGAACATCGTCGATTCAAAGTTATTGAAGTTAGTCCTTGAGATCAATCGCCCCTGGTTTGACAGACATTCAGTGAGGATTCCCCGGTCTAGCAGTAAAGTTTTCTCTATGAAGGAGGCCAGAAGTCACTGAGAATGATGAAAAAAATATATATCATGTTATAGCAATGGCTACGCCAAACACGGTTATCAGGAATTGAATGAGACCAGGTAATTTATATAACTACATATATAAAGAAAACTAAAATATGACATGATGCGCATGGAAGTGTTATGTTAGTCAATTATATGATGCAAGGAATAGAATGAAAAAAAAAAAAAAAAAATTGGAAGAAAGGGGCAAGAAAATGGAAAAGAAGAACCAGACCCCAAAATAAAAAAATCAAACCAACCCCGGACACGGCCTGAAACGTCCCAAAAGGAAGAAGAAAGTAAGCCAGGGGAATAGAAGTTTAAACAACTTTAAGTCATGACCATTACTACGTCGTCAAAAAATCTCCAAATCCTCAAACTCCACAACCAGCCCGTCAGGCCCTGCTCCATCGTCCATGGCACGAATTCCAGTACTACTTCCGCCAGCCTCGGCCCCAGCGATTTGCCCTGGGTCCTGAGCTTGACCCTGGACAAAATGATTCCCATTCCTCGTTTCCCAGGCGGTGCTACTCCTCCCAAAATTCGCCGGGCGACTAGCATACACACCGACATGGATGTTCTTATCTTCAACGCCCCAAAAGAACCAGGTAACCTCTCTAAGTTTTCGCCAAGAATCACTGAGCGCACCTGGCGTGCATGGATAGGGGGAGACAGCTGAAGGCAGCTGGTACCAGACCCAGAGTGCATGGCCAATGCGCTCGAGCTTTATCCTCAGCGAGTTGATTGCTGTGGGATGATTGGGCATGGCCAATGGAGATAGACACCAATCTGCACCATCTGCTGTGGCACTGACAGAGGAAGCGTTGACAGTTCCGGAGGAAAACTCCAGACCAGCTTTCACCCATTTGCACGGGGCATGGCGGGGTGGATGCGGATATGGTGGTGGTGCTCGTTGCTCTTGAGGTAGTTGGGATGTGGCGATGACGTGAGTTTGATTATCATTATTATCATTACGATTAGTATTTGACGGCGGTGAGGTTTGCTGGGAGGGTGCAGGGCCAGCAAATATAACCAATCCGCCCTGATCCCATTCCATCTCCCAGTCTGCACTGACTGTGACTTCTGCAATCACGAATGGTTGTAGTAACGATGTGAATAGAATAGGAGCCGTCGAAGTATCGCGGTCCGGCGGTTTTCGCCATAAATCAGTATTGGGTGCCGCGGCTAGGGTAAAAAAGTCCATGCGCTCCGGAAGGGAGAAATTTGGCGGCAGGTTCAGCGCCGTAAAGCACGATCTATCAGGTGGCATTTTATAAATCCACAAGATACCTATATTCGGAGATCGATTTTATTTATCAAGAATGCCAATCCGGGCCCGTTATTCGCCTCTTTCCTTTCCCAGATTCCTGAATGTGTTGGTTGTTTGATTTCGAATTGTCTAACCAGAGTCCGCGGGTTTCTAGACAATTGCACCTGGTATGGTTTATGTTTTATTACCTTCCTTTCTCTATATTTGTTTTGTGCAGCGAAAGTTATGAGGGGTGTGAAACCAGTTGAGCGAAGTTGTTATCCGTCTGTTGAGAGAAGGGTGGGAGCTGTGCAAGCAAAAGGGCCTGCTGCGGTCGAGAACGTCACCCCTATAGCACCAATGCCAACAGTCGAAGTAACTAATAAGGGCCCTGTAAGGTCTCCTCTGCACGCACACGTAGGGCGAACTTCTAGTCCTCCGCGTAAGTGGAAATAGCTGTAAAGCCACCCAAACACTTTGGAGCACCCTTGCACCTGCACAACAGATTTTTGACAAGGTCCGAAACGGCTGCAACCACAACTCCGAGTAAAGGAACAACAGGGTCGATCTGAGGAGATACCAAGAGAGCTGAACTTCGCTAATAGCCAATTTCAGTACGAGGGATGAAATGGATCTCAGGCCAGAGTCGCGTGACACACTTGGGTACTGGCAGGAGCACGAGCTTAGCTGACTCAATTGATATTTAGACAGATATCAAGAATCAACACGGATAGCGAACGGGGGGCCCAAGAACAGAGGGCAAAAAATTCCGCGACGTCTTCAACAAGTCGCAGAAATAGATTAAGATAGTAGCACCAAGACAATCAACAGCGGCGCAAATATATACCAGTATATATATAGCGGTAATTAAGCAATTAAATAATTAAGTGGCGGATTAAGCAGCTGATGCATCATATGCTTATAAAATCCGAGCTGACTCAAAGCAAAGGTCTCCAAAGAGGTGCTGCCAATGGTGGAGATGCACTATTGTACAGCTGGCCTGGTGAGCGGTGGCGTTTGCTTCTCGAAGCAAGGAACGAACGACAGAAATGATGCACAACGAAGTAAATGAAACACAAAACGAAAGAAGGCGAAAATAGAATTATTCCTCCGTCATTTCTGTAGGTCGATGGCGAAGGTCGAAAAGAAACGAAAAGTAAGGCGGGAAGAAAAAGAGCTGACGGTGATTTAACGACATTTTTGACGGTACAGCGACCACCCATGTATAAATATAACGATTTATTTGCTTATTGGGGAGCTACCTTTTGTTCCTATGAAACTACGGCCTTTGCCAATAGTAAAAAGGAATTCTCCAATTGTCCCCTGGCAGCTATCCACAGTGGACTGCATGCATAATGCCTTCCCCTAACTGCCGCCTCCGATGACGGCCACATCATTAGCTCGCTGCCGGCCATGCATGTGTCTCGCTTCTTTTCACTCTGTCCACTCTAATCCCAGCAACTTGGTTGGAAACATGATTTGCAATCCCAGCAAAAGCCTGTGGAATGCGCAAAAGGGCTTTTTACGTGAGCGACAGGCCTCTATGAGAGCCAACCATCAAACTAACTGGCGGAAAAAAAAAAAGGTTGCTAACTTGAATCTTAATTATCACGAATCTAGAGACGAAAGTTAGACACGGGCCATCAAGCATCCCAGCAGAACGGGAAGAACATCAGCAGGGAAATCAGCATAGCCAAACATCGCCGACTTTTGCCGCTTTTGGTTGTTCTACATATTTAAGATGACGAGCATTATTGCCTGGCTACACTTTTGCCACACCACACCCAGGCTGGTATCAACTTCAGCTTGAATGACTTGGTGATTAGTATATTTAATTTGAGGCATAGTGGGGATCTTCAGAGTACGCAGTACACAGATAGCTAGTACAATTAAATACGCAAAACATGTCATAGTATGTGCCGTAGCTAGCTGCATATTTATGTGATAAGCCAACTTTGATTAATTTTAGAATTCCCAGTCATTGGGTTCATGTGGGTGGGACCCGTTTTGCGAAACCGTGCCTGTAGCGAGAAACAGGACAAAACAATGCTGGTTACAGTAAATTTTTAATATGACAGATGATCTGGGATTTCTCCAATCAAGCGGGACCTAAAAAAAAAAGGAACAAGGAAAAAAGAGGTGATTAAATCTTAATCCAGTCCTAAAGGAGTCCAGCAGGCCCCTTACGCAATATGTACAGTACATGGAGCGTCATACGCGTTTCAGGACACAACAAGTTAGTAACTGATGCCACCAGGCGCTGTACCTACCATCGAAGTTTTTCAAAGACTCATAGACCTAGAGCTTCCGAACCACTTGAATATCAACATAAATTTTACTGGGGCCCTGCTTCGGCTAACCCTGAAAACATCCACCCCAGGAGGTCGGTATCTCCGCAGTTCAGCCTCATGGTTAGCGTCGCGTACGACCCACATCCGCAGATCTGATTAAGGATCGCACGTCATACTGTACGGTTGAGGGTACCTCATTTGTTCTGCTAGACTCCAGGTTGCGGTGTTGCGACACGATATCTCTCTGTGATATGCCGGTTGGGCCGGCCGGGCTTCATCGCACCAATCAATTCAACAACCTTTCTGGCTGTGCGCAAATTCCCAAGCCTCATGCCCACGCTCTCGCTGAGCTCACCTTCCAGGAAGACAACCCGTAAATTTGTCCGCGGCATTGAGGCCCCCGCACCATTTTATTAGTGATTTGGTTTGAGTCACAGCCCCAGAGCCCTGGTCACGATATCTGTATAGTTACTCTTGCAACCCTCCCGCAGAGTTGATACCAAGTGTGATGTATACCTTCATAAGTTCGCAATATATATGTCCAGATAAAATCCGCGACGGTCCCATTGCTTACACTAGACTGGCCTCACTGAAGAGCGCCCATGAAGAGCATTGTCTGCCGTCGCTATTTGCATATCAGAAATACTCCAGAAATGACCCGCAGTCAGCTGTGAAGGCACATCCATATACTTTGATAGCAACCATGGCCTCTGCAACCTATACAATCAACGCTTAATTACTCCTCAGTAGGGTGTTAAGCAAGATAACAGGGCCGCATCCTGATGATGAACCCACTTGCGCTTCCTCTTGAGTGCCTGTTTATCCAAAGCCACGCACACCCATCGAGAAGTCCGAGTTGCCACGACTGGGTTGATACAACCAGCGGAAGAATAACTATTAACGGACAGAGTGGCCGCTCTAGTAGAAACAGATCAATCTTGTCCCTTTTTGCAAGATGTTTAAAGTGAACATGATAGGCCAGCCATCCATGAGTCTAGAAGGTAGAGCGTTCGCTGTTCCTAAAACAGTTCTAGATCTAGTACCGCTTAGTCTCTTAGTAGAAGAAGAGAGGGCTTGAATAGGCCCGAGTAGTCATAGAGTGTATTAACCCTACGAATAGCAAGTTCAAAATCTCAGAAGCTGTCTGTCGTCCATAGCTGGCTTGGCTGAGCAGAGGAATTGGCCGACATCTCTGCACGGGACTTGTCTTCTAAACAGCGCCAGTTGGCGATCTTTTTCGGGGAAGCAAAGGCGAGAACATTCAGGGAAGAGCTGACGCATCTCTAAAGCCAGCTGGACTAAATTTGGACACATTTGGGTGGCAAAATGGGTTTCTCATGAGCGCATTCATCTTGCAGGAAACTGACAGTGCGCAAGGAGGCGTAGTCCAGGAGGCTGGATGAACGTAGTAAGTAGGCCGGTTGCAATCGTTCCAACAGTTCAATATGGTTCTCCCCGCCTTCTTGATCCGAGGGGAGAGTATGGCTTTGAAAATATCCAGAACTTGGGACTTCATCTGAATCGAGGAAGGTAAATGTATAACTACTATAACTAATAGCACTACCAATGCATAGCAGACTTGGGGAACTAGTTGTAGTGCGAAGCTGGCTTGTTGTCAATTCCGCCCATTGAATGTTTGTCATGTGACTCAACACTGGCTCGACCCCAAGCCAACTTGAACTTGCTCAACTTTCGGCATCAACTTTTCACTGCCTGCTACTACTCCAAAGAAATATGTTCTCTCTTCCAAATTTGTTTGTTGTCCACTAGACCTGACTGCGCTGAGCTGCGCTGTTTGCAGTCATCACCACTTCCCACACCCGCGATATCTTTCCGTGTGGTCAATAGCCCTGTCTTGTTCATCAATCTTCGCGCTTCCAGATATCATAGCTCATAAAGAGCTCCAGCTCCATTCGGGCGTTACCTTCCCATGTCAGAAGCAGTTGATGAAACAACAAGGATAAGTACCTCAAGAAGTTGATAGCAATTTTTTTGTGCAAAATGGTATGCACGAAGTGCCAGAGGAAGCTCAAGAAAACCGAGCTCGCCACTCCAGCTGTCAAACGGAAGAATGATATGTATTATGGCTCTCCAAGCAGTAGCCTCGGTGGCGGTGGCGACGTGAAGAGCAAATCATCGTCTGTAACCCTAGGAAACTCGGGCATATCAAAGGTATGTCATGTTAAATCTATTCCTGAGCACCCCTCGAAGGGCCGATTGCGCCGCCTCTAACGCTATATGTCCCTTCACCCTGCCCGGTTATGCAAATCCCATGTGTTTGTTGCCATCTATTATGGCTGAGAGCTGGTTCATATACACCAGCTGAATATGCTCTACTCTTTTATCCCTAGAAAATAACGCATCCTGAAGCCAGCTACTAACTACTCCTAAACAGAATAAACTCCTCAGCAGCAAGGCCAAGAACCCTTACGCCGCCTACTCGAGTGCTTGCGAGTCATGTAAGACCAAGACAGAGCAGGGCAGGAAATTCTGCCAACGATGCGCTTATCGAAGGAATGGTATGTTTTGCTTCTCCTTTTCACACTTGCTCTCCCGTTAAAGGGGTAATAATACTAATTGTGATCCTTGCAGCTTGCGCAATGTGCGGCAAAAATCTTACTTCTACGGGTAAAGAATCAAAAGACCAGCCCGTCGTTCAGGGTCAAAAGTTCAATTGTAAATGAACTGAAGCAAAACCCCCCTTCTTATTCCATGGCTGGTTAATGTCCTTATGACCATCTGAATTTACATCTTCTCACCGCATGGCAGTACGACACTTTTTTTTCCAACAATGACTACTTTTTTCTTCTCCTTTTGGAGGCGTTTTCTGGATCCATGTGTACATTTGATTTTGATTTTGATTATGATTCCATTGTCATCTGGAGCTGGGATGCGGCGTTTTAAAACGAGGCTTGAAAAATCAGCATATATTTGCATTCTGGACTCCACAGTGAGTATCAATCAAATTTTTTTTGCCATAACTAGTAAATGTGTTGTATGTATTGAAGTGATATCTCATTTAGTAATGACGGTAACAACAGAAGAAGGGTGGTTCTAAAAAATAAAGTCAATCATACGAATGAACGCACAACTTTAGCAAATTCTACTGCTCTAATTATACAGAAGGCGCACATAAATATAAATATATATAAAACAAACCAATGGGAGAGAAAGGAAAAGTGCAAAAGCTCCAAAACCAGGTCTCCAGTTTCAGCCCATATAGCATTACAGTGTACACAGGGGGAAAGTTTACCAATACTCACCAGACTTTTACCCAGAAAACAGGCACCATATATCATCTCTCCTCCAGCATATTCTTAATCGAACTCCAATACACTGGCAGTACATACTTCTGAATCTCGTCCTTAGCCAGCCACTTGAAGTCCGTAATGCCCAGGGAATTTCCAGTCAGATCTGCTTGGCCCGCCATGATTCTTCCTTTGAGAAAGAAGACCTTTTCGCCGCGCATTTCAAATCCCGCTTTCGGGTCGGACCTCGGTTTGCGGAGGTTGTAGACGTAGTGGCCGATGGGATGGTAGCCAACCATCCATGTGTTCATGTTTGGGCCGGCGGAATGTAGGAGGGCACGTTCTGCTCCCTGTATTGTTGTAGAAATAATTTATGTGGTTAGCTTAGTCATTTTTATAATACCAAGAGAACGGTTGCAACTGTCGCCCAAGAAAGGTGAGATAGAACACAAGGGGCACATAACGAACCATCCTCAAATTCTCCTTTTCCTCCAAGGTCACACTTGGGAACCTCCAGAATGCCTTTTCCCCGTTCTTAACTTGTACCAACAAATACAGCGTCCGGTGCAAGAGCCGATCCAAACTCCTATGGTCCTCCTTCTGATCTGCTTCTGTGACCCTCGGAAGGGGCCGTGGGGCCTCATCCCTTTTCCCTTCCCCTTCATCCGTATCGGTAGCAGCGCGCCCCTCAGCGTCCTTCACGAGCGCATTGATCTGGTGCTCAGGCTCCGACTCCACGGAGCCAACAAGTAACTCATCATTCCACGCCTCGCTTGAATACGCATTGTATCTCCCGATATCTCGCGAGGGCGTCAAACGATCTTTAATCTTGCGCTTCCAATCGACGTCCGCCGGGGTGTCGCGCTTGAAATAAAAGTATCGAGTGAAGGGAAGGGCGAGACGGTCGTTTAGACGCCGTTGATAGAAGTAGAAGGCTTTCTCGAATGAAGTGAGCTCGCGAGTTAACCGGGGTGGGCGGGAAAGGACAATTCCGGCTTTGATGTCGTATTTGGGCTTCAGGGTGGGCGAGGTATTTATGGTGTCTGGTGTGACCTGTATTGTCGTCGTTGACGAAGCTGGAGCTGCAGACTCTGCGGCAGTGGCATATCCGCGGCGACTGAGCGTTTTCTGACAGCTCCTGCAAACAGCAGAATCGAATGTTGACGGCCCTGTCTCGAATTAGCATACACGCTGCTGCAAAGCTCAAGTTCCCAATGGGAGGAAGGAAATTATCACATACTCAACAACGCCGCAACACGTCTGGAGCCGTTAGTTCCCGCAGACATCTCCCCCAAGCAATGTGGAAGCCAATTGTTCTTTGCTGTTCCTTCCGGTCCGCGCCTGGACTGATGCTGTGTTTCGATTTTAAGTCGTCGAACCAAATCTGAAAAAAATGTCCGCCAGCAGCAAATAGGTTCCTGGCACTTGGCACGCTAGATCCATTCTGGCCCCGATTCCACACGTGACATTGGGGTTAGTTAGGTAACCTTTATTTGCACAACAAAATTTTCTGCTGGTTTTTGATTTTCTCTTTTCTTCTTCATCTTCAAAATATGGCACGAATCCTTATCATCAATTGCTTCGTTTTATGCTTCCACAGCTGTTTGATCATTTAGCAGTGCCTAGAAAAAAGACTCTATGTCTTTGCGGTCAATTTTCGCTAGCGGTACCTTCTTTTTCTAAGGTGTACTGTTAGATAGCTACTGCATACAAATGCTCATCCTGCACGAATGTATTCGGGATAGTTCAGTTCTTTCATTACCCTCCCCTCCCCCCCAGTAGTACTTTAGTTATGAATTTAAAACATTTGTTGCGCTAGAAAATGATCTAAAACCAGTGTAAATCATCAGAATGGCATCATGCTGTCAGTTTCCTTTTTTTTTCTCAACCTGGTCGGTTCAAGTCGCACATTTCCTCCACAGTCCCAAAGACTCGGAGCTTGTTTCCATAAATCTTCCAGAACTCATCCGAGAATTGAGGAATAAGCCTCATTTCTTTCCTCTTACTCTGGGTCATGGTCTTCTCTTGAAGTTTTCGGAATGGAGAATTTGGATCCAAAGCAAGCAGCTGACTATTGGTAATGTCGTTGGTTAAATCAAGAAGGGGTTCCGATTTTATTGGGGTAGAGAAAAAGGAACGTATTCGAGAAACTTCAGTCTCTTTGCCCCAATCCACTGGCGCGTGCTGTGGAGTTAGTTCGCCACTGAATTTCCTAATCAACTTGCTATCAAAAATGGACACCATTGACTTTGATGAAGAAAAACTGTGAGAATCGCTACGATCTGGCTCGATTATGTCTATTAGTTTCTCGGCTTTCTTTTCAACACGGTTTCGCATACTTGACGCGGCATTCAAGGGCGTCCTTGGCCAGTTCTTCAAAATATTGGGCTGAGCGATACATGGCCTGGTAGGGCTGGAAATTGGCTCCCCCCCCTGCAGCTCCGCACCTAGCCTGATTAGAACTTTTGCAGTGAGCAAACTATCATAACCTGCTTCGTGGAGGGGCTTTTCGTGAAGATATTTATCATGCTCTGGATCAAGTGCTAGGTTGCAGGCAGTTAGCAGGAATAGCTCTCAATTTGGAGTAGCTTAACCTACAAATCTTGGGTGTTTTCCTCTGCGCCAAACTGTCATTAATTTCTATCAGGGATGACGAGGGCATCAGTGAAGAACAGTTGTGCGTTGCCATATATTTCGTGTCAATTACGAGGGGAAATAATGCATGGATAACTTCCTCGAAATCTTCGACGCGTTCCGGTAAATCCCCAATGAAGCATTTGTAGAAGTTAATGAGGTCAGTGAATAAGTTATGCCCGACCAAAACATGCTGCCTCGATTTTAATTTTGACTCCAAGTTGTGGGAGTAGCTCAGCAGGGCCTCTGGTTCAACGGGTGTAGAATTTGAGACAGTACTGGAAAATAGCCTTGAATCCATTGCTGAGAGATCGCCTCCGACCATGCTCTCAACAATCCATCGAAAGCCCGTTTGCTGGACAACTCGCTCTTGAAGAGCTCGCGACTTATCAACGCGTAAGTAATCTTCGCGTTGTTTGTTATAAGGTATGATTTGGACGAAAGTATGCCGGCTGATTGATATGAGAGATGGGTACTCTGCTCGAACTAGTTGATGGACCAAACGCTTTTGGTAACTGTTTAGGCTGGACCTCCCGCTCCCTAGTGGGCTTGCTATATTCCCAGTTTCTGACAGGTATGGTTCTGGAATGTTGAGGTACTCTTCCTTACCCTTTGAACTGTTAGCTATGATCTGAAAGGAATATTACCATCGTCTCCTTACCCCTGTCTCGTTAATCCAACCGTCAATGAGACCACGAGCCTCAACTAAAAATGCATGGGATTCAGTGTCCATGTTTTCAAGCCTGATGTCCGCCATTGTTGCCATGCTATGATTCTTCTGGTTCAATTTCGACATCGCCTTTGTTTCTTCAAGGCGCGAAATATATGGCAGTCCTTCCGCAAACGGTGCTTCCATTCGAAATCCACATTTTATCAAAAACTCGACCGCTTTGTTAATTAGTAAAAATCATCACTGTGGACTGTAAAATTGCCATAGCTGATATGGGATACAAACCACTGCTTTGATATGACCATTGCCTTTCAACTCCCAATTTTGGGTCAAGCACAGGGTTCAAATGGAAGTTATAAGGCCGTAACACATAGGTCCCTGTATTCATGTTCAGCATTAAACCGATGGTAGTTTCGGGGAAATGAACTCCCTAACCAGTCTCCACGTCTTCCCTTGCAAATGTCAACCCAATTTGCAATACCTGATAAATCTCAGCAGCACTTTTAACTTCCTCATATCTCGCCTGGAGAGTCTGTTTTCCACCCCACAAGTCGCTGCCAGGACTGGGGCCAGACTGCCTTGCAACGATCCCGGAAAACTCCATATCCATGGCAACAAAAGAGGTCTCCGCAAGGTCATTGAAGAGCCTCGGTAGATGTTGGTTAAAAGACTGCTTCGTCACATCCATTTCTAGCAAACAAGTTAAAATATTCAGATATAGGAAAGAGAACAGGTCTTGCAGACCCAGGAAGAGCCGAGCTCCTCAATCCTCAACTCCAGACCAAAGACTCTAACGAATCCTAGGGCAAATGAAAGGGTAAAAGCTAGCGTTAAAAAAAAAAAGAGGCCAGCTAGAACTTGTCTGTTTGTATGCAGTGATCAGGGTGTGAGTAACACCCAGCAAGAGATGAGAATACTGCTTTTGTGTCAGAAATTGAAGTCATTACGAGTTTACCATCATAAAGGAAATCTGTATATATAGCAGGTAGACCTGGCAAGAGGAGCTATAAAGGCCCCTTGTTTACTCCTTAATTGCAATCTAACTTGGGAAGGAGACAAAGGGTCTGTAACAAGTAAAAAATAAATAGTACTACTTTGAATAGTTTAGGAGTACTGTATATTGCTTGGCATATTTATCGCCTGCGGATGGAGATCTCGTGATCCGCATTTTGACCGAGGATGTGGAAACCGTTTTTAGCTGCTGCGGCCTTTCGAAGCTCGGTCAAGCCGAGCCGCAACAACTTGAACGACTGTAATCTGCACCCTGCCAGGCTTCTTGCTCTGCTAACCTATCACCATTTCGCTTCAGTTGCCTGTATCGCGATTTCTCTCATAGCATTTCGATATCAATATTTTTGGAGACTTGCATGATGTCAAAGAATAATAGTAGTAGCCTCCAGGGCACTTCAAAGGCGCCACGCCTCTCGTCCTCCACCTCCTCCCTGTCCCTGTCACCCTCTAAACAACTATCCCGGGTCTACAAGCAGTCCTCACAACTATTCCTCACACGACGGTTACAGGAAGCGTTATCCGTTGTTGAATCCATTATCACTCCCCCCTCATCACAAGATGATCAGCAGGATGGCCCTGCTCCCATCGCCACAGCTTCGAGTATTATGCGCGTTAAGGTGTGGAACCTGTACATTTCCATTCTCAATGCCATTGTCGAGCTTGGGGCCGAGGAAGGAAGAAAGCAATTTGGGCAAAAGGAATGGAAAGCTCTGGCTTCCAAAGTCCGCGACGGTCAGCTCTGGAATACCGTCTCACAAGTGGGATACGGGGGCAGGGATGGCTCTATCGATGCGGATGTCGTTTATAACATGTAAGTTATCGATAACAATCAAGAATGCAATGAGGTTTCAGATGATTTAACAACGCTGACTGATAACTGTTATTTATCATACAGCGCCACTCTGCTTCTCACTCATTCCCCGTCACAGAAGCTCAATCAGCAGCGACTCGAAAATTACCTATCCTCCTACGGTCAACCCGACCTTGACATAGCAGCTCACATAGAGAATTCTCCCAGCGGAAAGCGAAAACAACAAGCTTCGCGTGCGAATGGGACAGATACGCCAAAAGACCTGTCAGCCCGGGTCCGGATATTAGAGCTATTCACCCTTCATGTCCTCCCTCGGAACGATGAATGGGACTACGCCAAAGAGTTTATCAGCTTAAGTGAGGTTCTGGATGATGAGCGGAAGGATGCCTTCTTTCAAACGCTGGAAAATCTACGAGAGGAGAAAGAGCAAGGTGTGTTACGGGCCGCAGAGCTCCAGAGGGAGAAAGAAGCGGAATTAGAGCGCCAGCGACAAGAGGATGAAGAAGAGAGAAGGCTAGCAGCGGAGCAAAAGGCCGTTGCGGAGAAATCGCACACTGCAAAACTGATGAACGGCCATCGAAGAACGAACAGCGAAGTTGACTATGGAATCGAGAATGGAAATCCAAATGTCGGCTCTCCGCCTTCCATCAAAAATCGAAATCTTAAGCCCGCGACGAAAGCCGGTAGAGCATCAACTTCAACAACAGCAGGTCGGTCGACTGAATCGTCAAAACAAATTAAGAAGGTAGATAAACCCAAATCAGCCATGAGGCAAATGCGCATGGTTGCGAATTTGCTGATTACCCTTCTCAAGAACATGGGGCGCTCCATGTCTGCGAATCCGCTAGCTTTTTTGCGTACGATTCTAGTTGTCTTTGGTGTGCTCATGGCACTCAGTCGTGCCGATGTACGAAATCGGCTCCGCAGAGTCACAGATGCTGGATGGCAGAAAATTCGCGGCACTGTAGGTATGGGCGTTAAGGTTAGCTATATATAGCAAAGGGATGGAACCCGCCCACATGGTTTTCTACTTAGATTCTATTTTATTCGTATGGCTATATCTGATTTCGTATATAGGAGGAGAAGGACGGGCTCACCGTTTTTAATTTTGCTTCCGGTTTTAGCCGTTTTTTTTGGGTCTGTGCAACTGTATATAAGTTATAGTTTCTTATCATTTTCGAATGACTTGAATATTTAATCAAAGATGTGCATTACAAACGATATTAAAACGTCTATCTGTTTTCAGGTATTATATTCACCCAACAAAGAAAAAGCAGAAAAAAGAAAAAGGTCTTTCGCCTGATTCATCCTTCGTGTTACAGAGTTGGATTCATCTCGGATGAAAAACCTATCAGCAATTAATCCGTGCCTGTCGTTTACCATCTCCCCTTCCTCTAGGAAAAAAAAAGTTCAATCCGCTCAATATCCAATCTTATATACATATAACTATATACATGCAGGTAAATATTTCTAACTCACAAGAAACAAAGCAAATAAAATATAGCAAATTCAACCAATCGTTCCCTCTTACTAGTAGTTTTTACCTACCCCCTTTTTTCTCCCCGCTCAACATCAACATCAACAGCAAAACCATCACGCCCATTCAGTTCACCATGCATACCCTCATTCGTCCCGCTGGGTGGGGTACACACACTTGCATGTTCCTGTTCGCAGCCAAGCTCTTGCCCATTGCTTTCCCGGTGCCTCCTTTTCTCCTTTTCTTCCCATTCTGCTTTCCTCCTTTCCCCCCACCTCCATAACAGCAATAATATCCAAGAAATCGAAACTACAATCTTTCCTACACACTATCTTTTC
>LGUA01000430.1:0-17642 GCA_001660665.1 Emergomyces africanus
CTTGAGTTCAGTGCTTCGTTGCAATCAAAGCAAGAATTATATTATATCTTCTGCATTTTCATGTTGCTGCATTGTTTATAGCTAATTTTCTGTTATTTTTTTTTAATGATTTGATTGGCAACAGTTCTGATTTGGGTTTTCCATGCAAGCAGGGAGCCTTTTGTTTTTGTCCTTCGTCCCGCTCTTCGTTATCATCATCTCACTGTCTGGATAACTATAACTTTCTGTAGTAAAATTGTACTAACTATCACATCAACTCCCCAGCAAACAAGAAGGAAAAAGACCCTCTCCAAACCTAAACAACTAAAACCTCTTTTGATATTTAGGCAAAGCAGTTCTTCTTCAGTCTTATTCACTCGGGATCACCTACAACCTCCTTTCCCTCCTGCATTTTCTCCGCCTTGTCCTCCTCCATCCTTTCCCCAACATCATCCCGTTTCCCGCTCTGCGCCTCCATTTCACTCAACCACTTCCTCCCCTCCTCCGTCGTCGCATCTACAATCCCTTCCTCCATCGTCAAAATCCCACTAGCCCCTAACTTCTCCACAATATCCTCCGCCTCCTCCACACTCATCTTCCCAAGCACCTTATTAACCTCATCCAGACTTTCCGACTTGAGAGCCCGCTGCAGGTCTGGTGGGAATGCATTGAAGATCTCCATTGCCGCAGCGGATTCTGGGTCTGTGCTTTCCGGCGAGGGGATTTTAATATTGAGTTTCGTATTCGGGTCAACGGCATGGAGTTGGATTTGTTCGACAGCGGCAGATTCACCGGTTGAGCTTTTGGCTAGTTCCGCAGCGCGGACTTTTATCTTGGCATATGTTTCGTTTACGTCGTTGCGGAAGAGGGTGGCGGCTTGGTGGTCTTTCGTGGTTATGCTGTTGTTAGGGAGAGGGGTGGTTAGTTTCATATGTTGATTTGTCCAAAAAAAAAAAAAAATACAGAAAATTAGCTATAACAATGCAGCAACATGAAAATGCAGAAGATATATATAATTCTTGCTTTGATTGCACGAAGCACTGAACTCAAGAAGCAAAAACCAGATATGGTAGAAATTAAAAATTAAAAAATCTTATGTATATTTAAAAAAAAATCGGTGAAAAAAAACATCAGTAAATAATGAACATGTATTTTGCTGCCAAAACGAACCTGCAACTGACTTGGGAAAGAGGGAGGTGAAAAAGAGAGAAAAAGAGAGAGAAAAAGGCCAATGCCATCTTCTTATGCATTTCAAAGGAAGGAAGTGAAAAGCAACATAATACACAAAAAAAAGTCTCGCTGACTTCTTTCTTTCTTTCTTCTCTGAAGCTCATTTTTCGTCGTTAATTATTTCCTAGTTAGATGCAAAAATTAAAAAATAAGAAAGCAGATGGATGGTTGTGTGTAGGTGTACAGAGGGCTCCAGCGTACCGTTTAAAGAAGATGCCTACGCCATCACGACCGAGAGAGCGACAATATTGGAGCAGTAAGCCTTGATGTACGCATTGGCGAGCGTACTCTTCATCCCCGGAGAGCTGGGCATCAAACGCTTCCATGAGGAGTTCGTCCGTCTTGCGCTCCGTCACGATCTCTGGATGATCGCCGAGAAATTGCAGGCAGCCTCTGTAGTCGCCAATTTTAATTTTGGCAAATTTCTTAGCTAGCGGAGTCGCCTTGATATTGTCTTCATCTTCCTCATCTTCAACATCGGCTTCAGCTCCAGACGAAGTTGCGCCAGCCTCGTCTTTGCTCTTGACTGCATCTGGATTCAGCAGTTCCACCGAAGAACCCCCTTCTGATTTCTTTTCTGGCTTGGACTTTGGCCTGTTAACGAACGAGCTGTCGAAGCCGGTATGTATGCTCTCACTAGTAATTTTTCTGGACTCCTCCTTTTCCAACGCAGCTAGCTTCTCCAATAACTGCTGCTGCAAGTCCAAGACTTTATTCTTATGGCCTTCTACGCCCTTGATGTATTCTTGGAACCGATCTTCCGGTTTGGACTCATCTAACTCTTTCTTCACCTGGTCCACCAACGAGCTCATCATCTGCGAATACTTGGGCTGCTCCTTTTCGTGTGTAAATACGCCTTCAGGAGGTGGAGGAGGAGTATCTTCGTTGGGGTCACCAGCAGACTCGATCAAGGCCTGAAAAATAAGCTCATCAGGGTTCCTGGAGCTATCTTCATGGCTTTTGAGTGATGTTATAAGAGCATCGATGCGTTTCAATAGTCCGTCGTTTATGATACGAGAGTATTTTAGAGATTCGATTTCCTGATGGCGCTGTATGCGCTGTTGGTGGATCTGGTTCTGCTTCGCACGGATGAAAGATCGTTTGTCCACGTTGGGGTGCACTTCGATATCCGAGTCATCTGAGAGCTCGAGGGCATCCCATTTACTGTAGTCGAGAACCATGTTGGCTAACAAAGCTAGATGTATATAGAGCGAGAAATAGAAATAGAGGGGTAATGATGTGTATTCTCAGGTAGATAAGATGTGTGTGGGGTGAACGAAGTTAAATGAACAGGACAAATGAATTGGAGGTGACGAAGAGGATAAAATATCAGATTGTGTACCGTATATACATGTCCTTAGCCTGATTCAATTGTTGTTGTGAATTTGCTATTTGACATTCGACTTTGCTTCGAGTGGCGTGGTATAAATATTCGTAGTATTTATTTATGCTAAATATTTACCTTTCTTCCCCGTGATTCCACTCTTTTCTCCGAGAGCCGCAACCCCCAACCGATCAAAACAGCAGCAGGCCCTTTCTTGGGTAAATATTATAACTACGGAGTTAAATATTTAACTAGCAACAACAAACAAGCAGAACAAACAACCATCCATTTCAATATTATTATATACACCAAAGGTTGGGCATTAACTCCTTCTTTTGTTTAATATGGGACTGCCTTTCGTTTCCATCCCCCGATAGGTTCCGAGTCGTGACGTTGGTGGGTTGAGTGAGGGCCTCTCGAAATGCTCGGCTCCGGGCTGCTTGCGGCAGTTATTCCACGAGCATCTTCACGTCGCATTGCTCAATCAGGATTATCTCCTGTAAAGGAAGTCTCCTTCTACGTCCAGAGAGTATCGCTTGATACAAACAAAGGCTTAATACGTCACTCTTCGAGCATCGCCAACAGACCTTTACGCAGCAGCATCCTCCAGCAGTGCAATATTCGAAAACCATTCGGAATTGCTGACCATGCCGCCCTGTCTTCCATTGCGAGGCGTGGGGGCCTCCAGCAGCTGCGATTCCTTTCTGCGACAACAGTGCGACAAAATGTAACCAGTCCCGGGCCCCCGAACAGTCAGCAGAATCCAAGAACAGAGCTGGAGGAAAAGGAAAGAGCTGCGTTGGAAGAAATTCACAGGGGATTTGAGCGCACGGAAAAGGCTTCGCAGGCGGCGAAGATAAACCTCAGCGCAAGGCTAGCAAAGGATGCAGGCGGGAAAAAGGCCGGTTTTGGCGAGGTATGGCGCTTGCTGAAGATCGCTCGTCCAGAAGCCAAAATCCTGTCTGTGGCATTCTTATGCCTGCTCATCTCGTCCTCCATCACCATGTCCATTCCGTTCTCCATCGGCAAGATTCTTGATATTGCAACACACAGTAGCCCGGAGGGCGGCAATCAATTGTTCGGACTCACTCTCCCCGTCTTCTACGGTGTCTTGGGCGGCGTTCTCGCTCTGGGTGCAGTGGCAAACTATGGCCGGATAATCATTCTACGGATCGTGGGCGAACGTATCGTTGCGAGACTAAGGTCGAAACTCTTCCGGCGAACTTTCATCCAGGACGCCGAGTTTTTCGACGCGAACCGGGTCGGTGACTTGATCTCCCGGCTGAGTTCTGATACAATAATCGTTGGCAAGAGTATTACTCAGAACCTTTCAGATGGACTGAGGGCTTTTGTTAGCGGTGCTGCTGGCTTTGGTCTGATGGCGTTCGTCAGTCTTAAACTGTCGAGTGTTCTTTTAGTGCTACTGCCGCCAGTGGCGCTTGGGGCATTCTTTTACGGCAGAGCGATCCGGAATCTGAGTCGCAAGATTCAGAAAAACCTCGGTAGCCTGACCAAAATTGCAGAGGAGCGGTTGGGGAATGTGAGGACAAGCCAGGCTTTCGCAGGAGAGATTTTGGAGGTCAATCGATATAACAAGCAAGTCAGAAGGATTTTTGAGCTTGGCAAAAAGGAATCGTTCATCAGCGCAACCTTTTTTAGCACAGTGAGTATTTTATCCTTCTCTTCTCTTTACAAGTAATCCAGACTCACAAGCTTGTGTTTTTACAGACTGGTTTGATGGGCAATATGACTATCTTGAGTTTACTTTATGTTGGCGGCGGAATGGTCCAGTCCGGTGCTATTACGATTGGAGACCTGACTTCATTCCTCATGTATACGGCCTATGCTGGTTCAAGCATGTTTGGTCTTTCAAGTTTCTACTCAGAACTGATGAAAGGTGTGGGTGCTGCGAGCCGTCTGTTCGAGCTTCAGGACCGTAATCCCACAGTTTCTCCCACCGTGGGAGATAGAGTCATATCTGCGCGCGGCCCAATCCGCTTCAAGAATCTAGACTTCAGCTATCCGACTAGACCCGCGGTAACTATATTCAATGAGCTCGATTTTGAAATCCCCCAGGGTAGCAACGTTGCAATCGTTGGTCCCTCAGGAGGCGGCAAATCGACGATCGCCTCCATGTTACTCCGCTTTTATAATCCCACCAAAGGCCAAATCCTGATAGACGGAAAGGATATTTCTACAATGAATGCAAAGTCTCTGCGAAGGAAGATCGGCGTCGTCTCTCAAGAACCTGTGCTTTTCTCCGGAACTATCGCTGAGAACATATCTTACGGCAAACCCAACGCGACAAGAGCAGAAATCATCGCAGCAGCACGCAAGGCGAACTGCCAATTCATCAGTGATTTCGTAAGTCTCATTTGGATCCTCCTCTTCTTTTTTTTTTAACCCCTTCAATCTTTTTTCCCGCTTAATCAACCTACTGACATATCTTTTCCTTCGATTTAGCCTGATGGTCTCGACACCCACGTCGGCGCGCGTGGGGCCCAACTTTCCGGCGGCCAAAAGCAACGGATTGCCATCGCCCGCGCGCTTGTCAAGAACCCCGACATCCTCATTCTCGATGAAGCTACGTCCGCGCTGGATGCTGAATCTGAAACCCTCGTCAACAGCGCCCTCGCCGCTCTTCTTCGCGGCAACAACACTACCATCAGCATTGCTCACCGCCTCTCTACCATCAAGCGGTCAGATACCATTATCGTACTAAGCTCCGACGGCCGCGTCGCGGAGCAAGGTTCGTACAAAGAATTAAGCTCGCGTCCGGATGGTGCGTTCACGAAACTTATGGAGTGGCAGATGAGCGGTGGGGAGGTTGGTGTTGGGCCGTTATCGCATTATGACAGCTCTACAGCACGGGGCCCGCCCTCTGAGAAAGAGGAATTGCAACAAATGCTGCAGGAAGGGGACGAAGATTATGCGGAGGACGATGATACGGAAACGGAGGAGCAGCGGGAAACTAATAGTGAGGCTGAGGGAAAGGTGCGGAAGGAAGGTGAGGAGGTTTCTTCTGAACGAAGTGGTGGAGAAGCTGCTGTTGCCGCTGGCGTGAAAGAAGCTAAGCAGCAGAGGCCAAAATGAAACGGACGACTAGCAAATTAAGATATGGGTTGTTTGTTTTGTCTCTCTCCCCTTCATACACCACCTGGCCTCACCTCACTTCGTCCCCAATCTTCCTCGTTGCGTATCCTCTGCTCGCATCTATCATGTCTCCCATCTCCTTTCTCGAGAGTGCGCATTCCTGTTCTCTCTCCATTTCGCTTTTTGGGTGGCTTCAATTGATTTTCTTCTTATCTCGATTCGGCTACCCCTCACGGTATGGTGCGCCTTTAAATTATCACCAGATTTCTTTATTTTACTGTTATGTTTTTCTCGTCAATCAATGTGGATGGCGTTCTTGTCCATTTCCACCATTTTTTCTCCAACCCCACGATCCCCCACCACCAAAACACTGTTCAACAACAGTTTTGTACATACATACCAAGTCTCAGATTACCCCCTTTTGGTTTTCCCTTCTATACCCCCCTCTCCCCACTCCTCGCAACCCCCTCTCCCCTCGTCTTACCTCTTAAAACCGATCGCGCCACCAGCCAGCCTACATATAAAGCATCAAAAAACCTGACAAACACTTACCCGTCCCTCCTCCCACCTCTCACGGCCCTGTGACATATAACGTGGACGCTTCTTGATTCTGAATTTTTATATATAATAATGATATGTATTATTTAGTATATAGACTTTTTTTTTAATGTTTTGAGGCTAGCGCCCATCGATAGAATCACTATGTTAATTAATGGTGTCATGTTTTTTCAAGATGCAATACACACACTAGTTACTGACACAAAATAAAGCCGCTTTGGCTTAGTCCTCTAAAATTGGTGTTATCTCCTCGCCTTCTCTGGCTGCCATGATGTAAACCCAGTATTATAACAATATATGTACCATTAAATGCCCCAAGCAATCTAAACAGGCAAAAAAAAGAAAAGGAAAAGCCCGAAAAGGGGTCATGCCCCGGTCATACATGTCATGACATATAAAATACCCAACCAAGAATAATGCTATACCAAACGACAGGCTAATCATAAGCTAGCTAGCAACAGAAAAGCTCAGCAAACTCCCCAAGGTCAACCCAGCCACAAGCATGAAACCCATAAACCCTCCCGCAGCCTCTCTCTCTTCAGCAGCCACCCACTCAGCCGCACCCATCATACACGACCCACCAATATACCCATTCGACACGCCGAAAGGAAACTGCACGATGACTAGGTAAAAGACATCGCTGTTTACCCAAGCACCGCGCCCGTTTATATTGCAAAGCATGTAGAGGGGGATAAAGATGAGGCGGGCTATGGAGAGGAGGAAGAGCAAGAAGGGGCGGTGTGTTAGGTTTATTGATGGGATGAGGACGATAAGGCGGCCGACGAGGTCGCCACAGTTCCAGAATAGAAGACTTATTGGGATGAAAATGGAGGGTTGGAAGAGGCGGGGGATATGTTGGTTTCCTGTCGTCGTGGTAGGGTTTGTGTTTCTGACACTTTGGATTTGGTTGGCGAAAACTGGGTAAGCCATTGTGGCGGCGAAGCACAGGAAGACGGCTAGCGCCATCCAGCGGAGTTTTTGGAAAAGTGTCCAGAGTGGAACTGGCTTTCTGGGTTGGGGGGTGATAGTGGTGGATTCGAGTTCTTCATCATCCTGAGGTCCAATGGACATAGGGTTCTTAAAAAGAGGGGATGATTTGTTTTGACGGCGAATAAGGTAGAGAAAGGCAAAGAATGCAACGGCCGATACTAGAGTCGCAGTGATGAAGAAAGCAAATGCAGATCTAGATGATTTGTATTGAATCACTTGGTCGCTGACACCTTCACGCTGCTCCGGAATAGCGAGGACAGAAACAATCTGGACAACACAGGGCAAAACCCCTGCTACGCCCTGCCCTGCCATGATGGCTTGTATGTATTCGGCCCGCCCAAATCCGGAGGCATAAGCGAACATCCCATTTTGGTTGAATCCGGTTGCAAGACTGGCGCCAAACACCATGAAGAGTAGGAAGGCAAAATATAGAGGGATGGAAATGTCACGGAACAGAATGGCAGAGAGGGCTAGAAGAGTAAAAACGGCAATGTTAATAATGAGGGATAAAGTGATGCGGCGCGGGTAGGATGCATTTTTCTGCATTTTCGCCAGTATGAGAACGGAGGATAGATTGGTGACGCAGGAGACGGAGAGGATGCAGGACTGGAAGTTGGCCATGACCCAACGGTTGGATGCGAATCGGAGCTGGAAATATGGAGCAGCGGCCAGAAACATGTTCCTGTGGGTTTTCATTCATAAATTAGCTATAGCTCTGCATATTACGCATATATATTCACATAATAGATTGAGCTATACAGAACAAGCCATAATATTAAACTTACCAAGCCCAGAGCATGTTCACACCCATCCAGAAGAATACCGAATATTCGAGCCATGAGAAAGGTGAGGACGAGTGGTCCTCTAGTTGGTGGGCCCTCACACTATCACTATACGTCAACCCATCATCAATCTCGCCTATATCAGCTTCGTCCCGCAATTGCTCGTACGACTGCTGTTGTCGCCTGGTAAGCAGGCTCCTGAGACGATCTTCCAGCATCGTTGCCCTGAGAGGGTGTAAAACGGGAGAATAGTGGCGGTTGGGAGAGCGGTTGTCAGAGCATCATCGGAACCCGGCCATAAAGATTTCATATATACCTATCCATATATATTTATCCCCGTATACCAGGCCTTGATGCGCGATGGTTTGAAGTTGGGGTTGATTGAATTGCTGAATCGGGGACTGCCCACGTGAAAAAGTCACATGCGCTGCTTATCTTATCAATCCCGATCTGCGATAACGTAACCCTAATTCGACATCTGAATCTCTGTTCTCATACTTCGTATTACCGCCTTCTGCTATTTATTTTCGCATCTTAGGGCGCAGAGAGCAGAAACTGCAGCACAAAACACGAGACACTAGGCCACGGCTTTTACCATCATTTCCAGACCGTTGATTCATACACCAAGACCATCACATTATGTGCCAGCCTACCAAGAAATAAATAACCTTTGACCAGCTGTCATGCGACAAATCCTGTGCTCCTATCACAGAGTCCCCGCCCACCCCTTGACCAATATGACAATTATTGTATGTGAAAATGAGAAGTCATCGGTTACAATACACTCTTTGTCTTTTCAAGCACATGCTTTCCTGCGCGCATAACTATCTTCACCTTCCCAAGCCTCTTCCCACCCACCCACATCCTCAAAACGGTGGGACCAATTAACTCCCCCCGAGCCTTCCCTCTCATCAATCTAATTCCCAACTGTCTTGCCAGGTTTTATCCATGTCGGTGTGTATGCCACACATGCTGCCATGGACGGATGGCTCTCTTCCCAGTCCCTCTCTTTGCGTATGACGCGATGGCCGTTTAACTGGGTCTTCTGATATATATGCGATCTTGTCTATATCTAGATCCCGCAGCTTATTTCTGTTATCGAGCTTCTAGCTTGAACTTTCCAAATGCGGTTAAGATGTACTACCCTTTTTAAAATGCGGGAGTAATCAGGGGCAGCTGTGAGAATGATGCCCTTCACCTAGGAAAAGATCTGCAAGTTTGATCGTAGATCAGGCTAGTGACAGATACCCTGATCCGATCCACCTTCATCCGTTGATAAAAAATCATCCAGTGATAGCAGAAAACACACAAATATTGGTTGTAAACAAGGGAAATATCATCAGCTTACATACAACCACAATGTAATAACCTTTCTTCACGACGTCCAGTTTCGTGGACAGGTACGCGAATGGGAAAGCTCTTGTTCGAACCGTCTTAACTGCGGAGCATCTTCTCTAATAGAATGTCTTACCCTGCGTTCAGCACTCGAACGAACGGCGAATGTTAGTAGTGCCGTACGGCCAGTTTTATCCAGCGGTACTGGTTAACAACCTGACTTACAAGGATTTTAAGCATAAGAAAGTTTTCGATCTCGGCAGTTTCGAGCGGAGTTATAATGCTTCTAAATGAAGGCGTTAACTCGTGACATACGCTACTTGCATGAGAGTGTCAAACCCACATATCTGACCATCTTCCACGGCCACTATGTACATCGTGCTATGGTTCTAGGAGAATATTGGTGTAATTTATACTTATATAAAGTTTATACGGGAGTCCATCCTAACATGTGCAAGCTAACCATCCTACGAAACGAAACCACTACTCCCTGTCATCTCTGCTCTCCAAGTGCCCCCAACAAAGACGCTGAATTACTGCTCCTCGATCATATCTGCATATACATTCAACGAATTCCCAATTATATCAACGATAGCCCAAGTCTGGACACCCTTGAAAATTTTTGCCCACACTCGCAACACTCCCGCATTCATCTGCTTGACAGCAGCGGGGGAACCTGGAGGAAGATTCGGTGAGGTAGCAAACTCTGTTTCGTCCAGCATCATCTTCACAAGGGAGCTGATACGCTGCTCATCTGCCGTAGCTGGTGGGTCTGGATTGGGATGTGATAGCGTTTCCAGCCATTTGCTAAGTAAAAGCGCACATTCCAAGGAACAAAACGAGTGTTGTATCGACCAAATAAACGTCTGCGTCTGCGCAAATAGTCGGATACCGATTTTTACCGGAATACTCAACGCTTGAGCGCAATGTAGGACAGCGCGAACGAGTTTTGGCGTGCGTTTTATCCGCGGGCTTGCGCGGAATGCTTTGGCGATCTGTACCGGATCTCGAGTGTCAAGCGCCATTCCAGGGCCCATATCAATGTTCAACCTGACATAAGCAAGCCGTAAAAGCGCAGTTGAGTTGAACGCTACCGGCCCGTTCAGATCCTGGGGATCAAGGATGATTGAATATTACGATTCCAGCCAATCTGCCAATTCCGTAGTGCTAGCTCGGTTGCCACCATATCTTCCGGCGCGACATCACGATTTCCATCGAATTTACCACGAGAAAACTGACGCAGAGAAAATATATGTTGGATTATCGCGTGGATCAAAATATAGTTACCTAATGATGAATTGCATTCCGTTATCTCGTTACCACCATGAGAAAACAGGCAATTCAAAGCTACATGGAAGTTCCTTTCAGGGCCAGCTTTGTCCCTCGCTTGCAACCATTCGAGACGGGTTGGGGCTTTGAATTCGGCCGCGCTGCATGGGAGGTAAAAATTGAGTTCAGAGTTAAGGATTAGGGAAGGAATATTATACACTATGCAATGGAGGTTGAAAACACAGTAGACGATGAATTTTGTTCGTTTTATGGTTTCGATCTCTATCCAATGATCCCAGGAGATATCAGGAGTCGCAGGCTGAATGCGGAAACCATCATCACGGACGAGTGCAGATAGCATACTCTGCAAGGCGAAAGCTTCTTGAAGCTTTTCCGTATGCCTTGCCCATGTTGCTAATACCATCAATATTAGAAGAGCTTGGGTTGACTGGATCAGATCTTGCTGGTCTGGAGCCATCAGTGACGGTAATTGTGACTCAGAATGTAAGCTAATTCGTTTGTTGTGCGTGGTCTGGCTTTGATGCAGGCGTGGAGTTACAGCTCCATCCGTACCCTCGGCTGAAGAAACTAATTGTGAGTCTGTGTGCTGTTGTATTGCCACAAGTTTGGCATGTCTGCGCCCCAGTCGAATTATTGCAAGTTGCTTGCTAGCATAAAACAATTCAATGGCTTTTTCATCCTCAAAACAATACTGCGCCCCAACAGCAGCCATGGCAAGAATCAGCTCCACAGGGCAACGGCTGATCGACATTGTGGAGATGTGCAAAAAAGGAAGATGTTCATGGAAGCGGTTGATGTAAGCAGCAATGTATCGAGACAGCGCGAGACGAGAAGGTAGCTGAAACCCTGCAGGGATTACTGAGGAAAACTCGGCTAACCTGGACAATATATTCCGCCTATCATCAAGGGAAACCTCGCACAAAGATTTCCTTGGCCGAATCGTATGTCCAATCCGATATTTCTGATCTTCAGGTTGCATTGACGGAAGTTGCCGCCCAAGACGGGAGAACAACCCTGCCTCACCTACCTGGCCGGAAGTGGATTGGTAAAGGACAGTGGACGGTGGTTGAATATTTGCACCAAGGCCCTCTGGGTGACAAGTTGATTCCGGCCAAGAGAACGGTATTGGCTGCTCCACACTCACAGGTGATGAAAACTGGTAATACCTGCTTGCTCCATCCTCTAGGAAGGTGGCTAGCTCATCTGTGGAGTGCTTCAAATCCACTCTTGCAGCATGCCCGTCTATCGTCGCTGATGGCTCGGGCAATAGCCCAACTGGCTCACTTTTGTTGTGTCCTAGGTTTTCCGGGTCCTTCTGGACATGCATACGAGCTATTTTATCGGGTATATGTAAAGCTACATGTTCAGCAGCCATTGTCAGCGTAGCAAGTGGGTAGTTGCCGACCTCGGCTCTCCTATACCCATGGGAATGATTGCCTGTCCAAGGGAGGCTTGTTGCCAAGTCCAACAAGAAAACCATCAGCGTGGGATAAACATCTTTGGATGCTTCTATCAAGCACGTCCTCAATTACACCCTGGAGGGTTTTCCTGGAGCGAGGAGAGGTCATCGGAAGGATTTGGTATGTGGAACCAAGCACATGAAATTGCAGGAGCGGGTACTAACTACTACTAATGAAGGTATTATTAGTAGTATCTAAGGTCGGTCGGTACAGAGGTGGTTACTCGAATACGAGTTGCTGCCTGCTTATATTTGAACGGATAACGAATAAGAGAGGGAAAATATGATGATTCAGTTTTTTCCTCACAGCACTGATTTTTCAGGCTGTGAAGGGTGCCAATAGCTCAGTAATCAGGTAATGGAAACTAGCCAACTATTAATAGCACAGCTTTCGGATATCCGAGTCTTCATTCTTGCTCTGATATAGAAAGACACTGAAGAGCTGTAAATGCTTCATTATATATGCATTGTCTTGAGGGCAGAGGTTGGGCTCCTGGACGCAGATGAGCACAGACATATTTCAAAGATGTGGCTGGAATTTATTTTTTTTGTAGCGTTTTTCGCGCTGGCACGGGTTCCAGCGGTGACCAGCACCCACAAAAATGGGTTTTTTTGTGGAGGTGGTGCACGAGTACGGAGTAC
The DNA here is from genome assembly GCA_001660665.1 of Emergomyces africanus. Taxonomy (NCBI): domain Eukaryota; kingdom Fungi; phylum Ascomycota; class Eurotiomycetes; order Onygenales; family Ajellomycetaceae; genus Emergomyces; species Emergomyces africanus. Next base: position 12,683 of record LGUA01000430.1, read on the forward strand.
TTCTAAGCATGATTCCAATGCTCTGACCTGCGGCTACGTACCCAAGTACGTAGTACTCCAAAGAGAGCCGTCATTTAGGGAGCACGTCCTTCCATAACCTCTCTACTAATATTTTTACCTTGGGTATATTTCTCCCTTGCTCCTTCCCGACTATTGACATGTTGTGTGGGAGCTAAAAGGCCTCCGAAAGACTAATGGCCTTCAATATCCAGTGAAGGATATAGGTCTTGGCAAGTTAATGTCCCTGCTCGAGAACCCTGGCGAGAGCCTCCTGCTGCCGTGCCCGTGCATCCATCACTTTGACACGTCCTGCAGCCAGGAAGCTTGGGGGAAACAGGGCAAGGAGCTCGTGGCTTTGAACCAACCCCTTTTTTTGACTGCCTCCTGTAGGTACATGCATATACAGACATGAACACCTTCGTACATGTCTGTATGTTCTTATACATGTGCAACCAAATACACCATTATCCCACCAAAAATGACAGGTGATGTCAGCTGGTCATCCATGAGACCTCCTGTTCACCTCCCGCTGTCCAACAGGGGATGAATTGAGCTCATCATTAACATGTTTTCTTGTGGTACGTGAGGGTAGCATAAGAGAGCTTTAGCATCTTGCGTACACGATCACGAGACCATCTGGTGTATAGGGGCATGCAATTCAAAAGGTTCGCAAATATAAATTGCATATAATATCGATCGATTAGGCAAAACTGCACAACAACTCCTGGTCGTTCTTTTTGCGCTACCCCGCTTCGAATTTGCTTTTGATCGAATACTCCTCTGGAAAGGGGAAATCATTGTAGATGAACCACAGGTTGGTTAAGAAGTGCTGGTCTTAGGTGTTATGTATCACTAGTTGGTGCATCTCAGGAGAATTCTTTTTCCCTCTCAAGGAGTCTAAGATTCAAAGACCAAGTTTGGGAAGTAGGGATCAAAAATAATATCACGGAAATCTTGTGATCTTTCCTCCTTGCTGGCCATACGCCTAGTAATGCCAGGTGCTGGTTTTGCTTAGATGTAATCTGTCTATCTTTCTGTGTGTATTCGAGTCCAATTTCTTCTAACTAGAGGATCTTCAGCCAGAAATTTTATAAAAACTCTGCCTTGTTGTTAACTCTGTCTGGAATAAAACTGAAAAATAGGTATATAAACAACACCGTACCCGCGGGAACCCATATTGTGTCTGCCTGGTTTCTTTGGCCATTCGTGCTAGCGCCTGACTTCATTACGAGGGTGATCACCTCAGATAAAATCAATAGATTTCGCAGAGAGTTTCCTTTCTGATCAGTTTTTCCTGTTAAGTAATGCAGATCTTGAAGGCACTGGACATTCTACTTTCTTCATTGAATACTTCGCTGCATGGGAACAAGCGAATGAGGTGTGTTAGGGAGCTTCTCAACCTTGAAGAGTAAGAGAGGAGGCCATGCTGCGGAGAAATAAGATTTCAGCATTTCTTAAGTTGGAGACAATAGGTTGTGAATGATGGGTCAATGACAATAACGGGAGTGGTTAATCATATCAAGGGGCGCCTAAACATTTTGGTGATCAACCTTCTTACTTTATTTCAGGAACATCAACAAACTTTAACTTGTTCAAATTACTCGTATGATTGCTGTGACTGTTGCTTGACATCCTTCTCTCAGCTCTCTGTGGCCTCCAATAGCGGGCGTGCGATGGATTAACGACAAAAGCGCAGCAGACGCACTGGGATCAGAAAGCTTATGGGACATAAATGACCCCTCTCCGTCCAAGCTCAAGTTCTTCTGTGACTCCCCAAGCTCAGCCCCGCAAGTCCAAAGGCAAGCGCCATGAAGACTACTAGTACTGGAGCAGAACATGGAGTTGGCCGTAGCGCAGTGTCGATAACGGAGAATTTCCCGTTGATAGGCCAAAGGCTCGGGACAGGAATGAATACCTTGATTTTCATTGTCACTGGGTTCTCGGGTATCTCTCACCAGTTTAGCGTTGTGTCAGTGCAGCGCAAAGCTCCATGAGCCAATTCAGGGTTTCGTCAACAAAAAACCTGAATGACGACTTCTGATTGGGTGCTTGTTTGGCAGACAAGCGGATGGCAGCTATCTAGCTCTCAAATGTGCCCTATTTTAACGCCAACGATCTCGCCACCAGCACTACTTGGTTGGCTCAGAGGGATATGACATTTTGATTGAAGGAGAAGAAAGGCCAGGGCACTTTTGCAGTGTCAGGGTTTCTTACTACTACGCAGTAGTTTTAAACCACTCCTCTGCAAGGCAATAAAATGGATACGATGCAACTGGCTCTAGCTTTGCCGTCAGGATTACTCTAACAGGGAAGGGAAGTCTAAAATTTTGATTCAATTTTCGTACTATTATTTAAGAGACCTTGTGGCAAAATTTCAAAATCAACAAGGAGCCTGTCTTACGGCTTGCTGAGCCCAGAACAAGATGATGCTGTTGCCTCCTTACTTCGCCGCAGTATGTGTCAGACTCATGTTGGTGTCCATGCGCCACAGCTGCCTTGAGAAAAACCATCCGAGTAAATGACGGCGAATAGAACGTGTGAAATAGGCCATCTCTTGCTTGGAGAGTGGATATCGCTTGTTATGTTCATCAGCAAGGCCAATAGCCCAACTGGATATCAGGAAACGAGTAATCACCAATCAAGCATCCTGGATCACCACGGTTGATGAGGTAAAAGAAGGGGCGTTTATTCAGGTGGCTTGTATTTTTATTTTTTATTTTTTATTTTTATTTTCATTTATTTTGGAAGCTAACTGTCGTTGTTGGATACTAGCATCTGATTTCTGTATTTACTGATTACTGCGGGATTTTTGTCCTCATGGAGACTTTTCTTAACTAATTATTTACTTTAGCCCACATAAATATGTGTTAACTGCTCCGATTGTGGCTTGAAAGTTTCCATTAAAATTGAGATTGAATATTTGAACCTCTTATTATAACTAATCTTCCATGATATTTATTTGCGAGGTGCCGCAGGGATGGCATCTAGGCTCCAGGGTACTCAAGAAGTTCATTTCTCGCACTGCTGAATCCCTGGCGTAATCGTGTTTGACCTTTCCGGCGGATTTTGTCCCATTTCCCTGAGCAGCGTAAGGGTTATAAGACAATTCTTCAAACAGGAAAATAAGTAAAAAGGGATACTTACTGCCCAAGGACCAAAAATATTTTTCAACACTATCCGCGAAAATTTGGTAGTTTGCCAGCGGAGCAGGATGCACCCCCGTATATACGGAGTATATATATATATAGAATGCAACACTAACTACGGAGTAGTTATTAATAATTAAAAAATAACTGAAGGACAGCCATTATTATCAAGCATTATCAAACGCATTGTGGTGGGTATCGCTTGCTGGAAGCATCATCCTGTGAGGTATACTTTCCTCGCTTAGAGGCACTTGACGCCGACCACTTATCAGCGGCAATGTAACCCTTCCGCCGGATTTTTCGTGCTCGCAATGCGATGCGAAGAATGAGCAACAGGTGTTCCCAAAAAGTTTCCGTAATTGGTAAGATTGGTACCAGTTGATGGGGCCATTTCAAGATTGCGGTCGCCGGAATTTTCCCTTCAAAATTCTGAGCCGGGAAGCAGTATCAAATTAATTTGCGGTTTTTAGAGCAAAAGTTATTCTTTGATCATATTTCTCACTTTCATCAATTAATTAGCAGGCTACCTCCGAATAAGAGCAATTCAACGGAGGGATGCAAAAAGGAGGATAATGCAGCCATGAAACACGGGAGACAGGGAATAAGACACGAGGGACAGAAATATTGTGAGCAATATACCATCCTAGGTATATTGAATGATGGCATGGGTGGCTGCATGTTCAACACTCAACACGTGGGATCAATTAAATACTATTAGTCGTGTTCTTAACTGGCAAGTAACGAAATTGAGAGAACAAAATTGCTCAAGGAAACCCCATGAAGCACACGAATGAGCAAGATCAAGGACATCGAGATACCAAGGAATATCGAGCCGGCTGTATTCCGTTGTCTTCGCCAGATGCTCGCCGCCATACTCCCCAGGCTGGCCCTCTTGTTCTGGTTAATAATACGTTTACCAAATATATCATTTCCCCACTACACTACCCCAGGCGGCCAGGCCGAAAAGATGTTTTGTGGACAGTTCCACGTGTGGATAACCCTACTCCCTCGGGGGTGGGTTCCTTTTGCTGCCAAACACCCAACTAGGGAGAAAAATGACAGGCGAAGGGAGGGGAAGGAATATCTAGAAACTAATCAAAGTCACGGTCAGATCTCTTGTATCAACTTATGTCAAAGTTAGTCAAACCTGCCGCACCATTTACATATTTCGTTGTTCCTTTTATCCCTAACAGAGACGTATCTGAACCATTGATGGAGTAATCACAAGTCAAAAGGCAAGTTAACTCGCCAGCTCAAATCGCCTTGGCTGTACACAGGCGATCAGGCTGTCTGTCCCTGTGGGGAAAGAGAAAATCTGCTGGCACCTAAAGGTAAATTCCCTCTATCGTATTCCGTACCTGGTGATAGGGATAACTCTATCAGGAAGAACAGATAAGCATTGAAAGACGCTTTGTGGAGCATGATATCTGGAGAATTTCTCGAATGTGGTTGTGCGGACCTCTTGCCCAGTACTTCCTGGGCAACAAAACCCTTCTCATCTTCATGATCCAAACGTTTATTATTATTATTATTATTATTAATTTTTTTGCTTTGCCGATGAATTACCCTGTTTTTTTTATTGGGATTGAGTGGTGGAACCAGGTACGGGGGGCACACCGGCGGTTTCAGGGAAGCAGTTGACCGAATCCACGCCATGATGCCGAGGGGGATAGCTCCCGCCGGGAAAAAGCAAATCAGGCTTCGGCGCATGTGAACCCTTTGCTCTTCTTTTTTCTTGTATCTTTGTTTTATTTTTATTTTTATTTTATTTTATTTCTATTCTATTTATTTATTTATTTATATTTTTTCACCCA